>JBAGKK010105858.1:0-25766 GCA_037177015.1 Euceroptres primus
AACGTCATTTGAAAGGTTAAGACTTGTACTTTAAGATGCTGTTAATAGTTTTTTGGAAAAAAGAAATGTCGCGATGCCACATAACCTCAACTGTAGCCCAAAATCGCGATTTTTGGACTTTTAGGTTAGGATATCTCGGAAACCAGAGCCAATTTAGCAATTTGGATCTCAGATTCGAATTCAGCGCACCAAAAACCTTCGGAAAAGTATACTTTGGTTTTTGGGTCTGAAGGTCGGCCAAATTTTGTCGGCCTGTGTAATGAGCGTACAGCTTCTGTATGTAACTCTGGGCGAATTAACCTACAAACCTCTCTTTTATTAAAATTGGATGTATTTATCTGCTTTTACTGTATTTTTATATATGTCTGTGCTAATTAGGCTGCAAAACTACTTTTATTGAAATTGAATGTATTTACCAGAATTGACAAATTGTAATGGTTTTTACTTGTACAAATAAAAGTATATCTTATCTCTTATCTCATCTCATATAAAATTAAGATTATTTTTTACGCTTGTATCAGAGAAAGTTTTTCAATTTTGGAAATATAACAATATTTTTAAGTACCACACTGAAAAAAATCTCTTTCGAATTTCGTATGGGGGTACCGCTGTAATTTTCTTTAGCGATTTTTTTATGTGATATTGGCATAGAAAGCGATGCATTTTTGTATAAAATATGGCGATTATAGTATGACAGTGTTTGATGATAGAATAGTAAATGCGTAAACGAAGTTCACTCGAACTTGCAGGTACTATATAGGCGCTTCAGAGTTTTACTAAGAAAGCCCCCCACTCTGCCGGCGAAAAACGCTCGGAACCCGTCCTCTCTCGATATGGCCAAGTTGGTTTGGCAATGTATCAGACTCATACATTGCCAAACCAAATTGGCCATACCGAGAGAGTACGACTTCCGAGTACGGGTTTTTCGCCGGCATTTTCTCGAAAATGAGAAATAAGGGCCTATCCCAAATTTAATATCTTACTAAGTATATTTCAAAAAATATTCATGATTTTTTCAGCATCGAAATTGCCTTAAAACAGGTTTTAAAATTAAAAATTACCTTTCTTTTTAAATAACCAAATGAAAAAACTAAAATAAACAAATGTTTTCTTTAAATGCAAAATCTTGCGCGTAAAAAAGCGTCTATAACATTTTTCTGTATCATTGATAGCAAAGAAGCTAATGCCCCTTTATATAAAATGTATATGTCAATGGATGCTTTGGATTGAATGCTTTGTTATTCAGGCAGTGCAACTTTCAAGTTGCCTAAAAGCAACAATTAGGGTGTTCCAAGAGTACATTAAAAAATTTTTTTGATGGTGGAGGGCAAGATACCCCCTCATTTCGTGAGGTTTCCGGAGAGAATAATTGCTTTTTGAGGAATTTCCAACGAGTATTTTCCACTAAACTATTTTGAATTTTGCCCCTCCCCCTTTCGGAGCCCAAAAATGCACCAAAAAAACCGAAATTGACAATTTTGCCAAAAATTGACACTTATTTTTCCATTTTTTGATCACTACTTATTTTTATTCGACAAGTGATAGGTTTTTAAGCATTTGTTAAGTAATTTACAATTGTCTAAACAATTTTCAATTGTTTAAATAATTTTCTTTTCCTACCAACTCACTGAAAGGTTCTTTTTTTACGTTTGATTGGACAACTAGTCATTGACAGTAGGACTATTTTTTGTTTAAAACATTTTCCAATTGTTTAAACAACTGAATATTATTTATTCGTAATTTTTTCTTAAAACGAGGTAGAACACTCTAGTTTTTTCAATTCCCTTAACTTTGTCGCTTGTTACTGAATATTTACGTCGTTAGGATGTCACTGCCGCATTTTATAACGAATTCCCATTTGTTTAAACAATTTTATCTGAATTTAAAGAATTTGAGTATAACATTTATATTATTTAAATATTTAACGGTAAACTTTAAACGACTTGGAAATTGTCCGAATGGCTCCAAAATTTTTGTAAATCCAAACCCCCTATTTACCCGTCCAGAATTCAGTGGAAGCAGACGACAAATTTAGAAAGAGACAGTAGATTCAAAAGCCACACTAAAAACTATTTTTCCCGCACAACACAGGCACTTTCGGATAAATCGGGCTCTTCACAACCAATTCTACGCCTCTGTTCTTTATTACGAGAACAACAATTTTATTAATTTTTTTTTAAAACGACGTAATCGCCTATGCCCGGTGCGCATAGGGGAAACCGTCTGTTTTGTTTAGTTGCAAAAATTGAAAAATCGAATTCTCCAAAAATACCATCTTTTAAAGAATTTTGATATCAGTTCAATTTGATATTGATAAAAAAAATTGATATCATGTAATTGTTTACTTATAAAAAAATTTCTTTTTATTTATCAGACTTTTTGTTTGTCACAGTGCGACCAACCAATCCTTAATGTAGCACTCCCTCTATATTAATAAGCATGCGCATCACTCATTGGATGGAAGAACGCGGACTGTGGATTATGCCTTTTTAATGTTATCCCTGAAAAAATGAATCAAATCCACTTAACGGTTGGAGATACTGCGTTTTCAAAAGTGATGAGCCTCAAAATTCGAATTTTGGTAACTCTCAAAATTTTGAAAATTTTTCAAAACCATTTGATACAGAAACTTGCCTCAAATGTGACAACTAAAGTTTGGTCACATTTCATTAAAATCGACACACCCTTGACAAACTTTGATATTATTGAAAAAATGTTGACCTCCGGGTGTAAGTCTGTAAGTGTATGCATACAGCGAGAGTTAACTAAGACGGTGAAGCTATTAAGGCTCTCTGACAAATTAGTTTTAGCACAAAAGGAAAGTGAAAAGTATAATTTTCACATGATTCAAAAATATAATTTTGCCCCCACCCCCGTCAAAAATGTATTTTGTTTAATCAATAACTGGTTAAATGATTTATGAAAGAATAACTTATGCAGTCCGCACGACATTCATCTATCTCTCTCCGGGAAACAAATAATAATTCTCGAAAATAGAAAGGCCTTCAGTATAAAACGTAAAGTTTTAAAACATAGCTGTCTTTAGTGATGGTACGTGCAAAGAGCACAATAACTACTATCGATATTCTTTAGAGAAGTCTTCTCAAATTCGCAAAATAATTTCACTGAATTTCACAATAGTTTAATCACAAGTTTTAAAAAAATCAACAGGGTCTTTTTAGTTCATTATTTAAAAAGATATGCATTATGTAGTTTGTTTTAATTTTTTTTTTTAAATTAGCAGTGTTTATTAGTTTATTACTTCACCCATTTTCGATAATACCGATAGACTGGGTTTTTAGTCACATTAATTTAATTTTTTACACTTTTATGAAAAAATTGTGCAGAAAGTTTTACTTACTTAGTGGTTCTTCGACACGATGAACTGTGTCATGAATGAGGTTCGAACTTTTCTTTTGGTCCTGAATGAGTTGCTGTTGCTGATCAATAATCAGTTGTGCATGTGCAAAATTATCCTCATTTGGTGGTCCAGCCACTTTGGAAACCATAAATCTTGAAATTTTCCTGACAGGTTGATTTGTACTTGAATACTGAAATATGTCATCGGTACATTAATAAATTAATATATAAATACATTTTATACGTATATAAGAATTTGGTTTTTACAAAACACCGCAATTAGCATGCACATATTTTCGAAAATTCCTTTTTAATTGTGAAAATGTATAACTACCCACGTGGAAAAAGCAACCGTGGGTAAACTTACGGAAATCATGGGACGAATCATGAGGATGTTATTTTTACCAAGTGTTTGTATAGTTATGCCCATTGCATGAGTAAACTATGCCTTATGTCCACAGACGTAAGGCATGGTTTAGACTTCTAAGTTATAAAACTTACTAGTTAACAATGGGCGAAGCAACAAAATATATTTTTTACATTCTGAAATAAGTTGCACACTTTTCCTATCCAATTTTCACGTGATTTTAATCAGCCTTTCATGTACATTGAACTTAGGATAGTTTTGTAAATAGGATAAATTGAACCATAGCTGAGGTTACCAACTTGTTGGCAAACTTTTTCCATGGTTTCGTCAATCCTCGAACAAGATTATGGAAACCATAGGAGAAACTTACAAAGTAATTGGTGACTTTCGCGATGGTTTTTTCGAGCAACCTCGGTGACATTTTAATCAGTCTTTTTTGAAAATCGAACTTAGGATATTTTTGTAAATAGTTAGAAGAAATTAATTAAACCATGGCTGAAGTCACAAAACAGTTGCCAAACTTTTCCCATGGTTTCCTTAATCTAAGAATAAGCTTGAAAAGCTGGAAACAACTATTTACAAAAATATCATGAGTTCAATTTTCAAAAAGGCTGATTAAAATTTCGCCAAAGTTAAGCGAAAAAACCATTGAGAAAGCCAACAATTATTTTGTAAACTTCTCCCATGGTTTCCACAATCTTGTTCTAAGATTGAGTAAATCATGGGAGAAGTTTGCCAACAAGTTGGTGACTTCCGCCATTGTTCCATTTCTTCTATCTATTTACAAAAATATCCTAAGTTCGATTTTCCTTAAAGGCTGATTAAAGTACGTAAAAATTGGATAGGAAAAGGATGTAAATTGTTCCAGAATGTTTTTAACATATTTTGTTGCTTCGCCCATGGTCAACTCGTAAGTTTTATAACTTAGAAGTCTAAACCATAGGATATGGACATAAGCCATGGTTTACCCATATGCCAGTCCAGGAGAGATTCTCACTTTTTTCAGGTAGGGTAACCGATTTTTACGAAACTTGGAAAATTTCAATTACATGTCGAGACTAATATATTCACTAAGTTTGAGATCACAATATTAATTAGTTCATGAGATACAAAAATGTGACAAATTTCTTTAAAACCCGTATCTCGAGAACAAGATATCGTAGACATGATTTTTTTTAATTTAGGAAAATGAGACGCATGTAATAAGTTATGAGTGTTTTTAACGTATTTTTTAAATTAACAAAGTTATTTAAATAATTAAAACCAACTTTCGTCCAACCAATCGGAATCGAATAATTCAAAGACCAAAACACTCTTTATCGTGACCTCTGTGAAATTAAAAAAAAAAAAAATTAGTGCACTTCATAAACTTGTTCAAAATCTAGAAAATTGTTGAGCACGCCAACGACTTATGCCATGTGCTTTAGTGCTTAACCCGCATGTCTGACGCATGAATCGCTCCTACTCTACACCGTTGGAAGCCAAGGCTCCAAATCCCGGTTACTCGAAGTGGGATGGTCTCGAATAGCTTTTATCAGGAATATATCTTACTTATAATTGAAGTCAATATGAAATAAAGAATGGCTAAAAATATGTTTAACAAAAAATAAAAAATAGATTTACCAGTGCAACAAATATATTATTAATATTTAATACATTATAATTGTATAATCGTCATATTATTTAATATATTTAATCTTTATTAGATTATTATTATTTATTTTATTATTTAATAAATCTTTTTTTGGAATGGAAATTGCAAATTGTAAACGTTTTTATTGTAATATTCAAGCAACATGTTAGCATTTTTCTTTAAGCATTATGATTTAGAAGACAAATTTTTGTGACTGGCAGTTCCAGTATTTAGTTTAGTTTAGTTTATTTACGGTATTCGCCTAGATATAATTGATTGACTTAAGTTTACGTGTGGCAAAATAAATTCAATTAAGTTACAAAGAAGACTAAAGCTAGTATTCCTAAAAGTATGGCATAAGGTTGTTAAATGATGTAATGGATAACACACGAGTACAATAGTAATCAATTTTAACATATTTTACAATTCATTAGCAGATTGGCCAGAAATATCTGCGTCATATGAAATACTGTTTATCGAATTAAATGATCTACATATTTCAGACAATGTCATATGTGAGCCATATTCAGTCTTATGATCAGGTATATCGAACAATACATGATGCCTTAACGGTCTCGGTATTACTTTAAAATATACTTGATGCAATATAGCATGACTGTCAATGTAACCGTTTAATACTTTATAGAGAAATATAAGACGAACCTGAAATCTTTCACTATTTAAGGATTCAATCGTTATTACTTCAGAAACTGTGTTCAGGGAGCCTGTCTCCTTAGGAATTTTTAATCTAAACGCCAAACTACGTAAAAAGCGGTTTTGCACCGATTCTATTTTGCCTTTATGGGTTCTTTGGTATACAGCCAATACCACCGACGCATATTCTAGTATTGGGCAAACTAACGATACAAATAGTGTTTTCAGAGTTATGATATGTCGGAAGCCTTTAGAGGTGCGAAGTATTAGAACCATTATTTTAGAAGCCTTAAGAACGGCGCAGCTAATTTGTTCGGTAAAAGTGAGATTACTATCGAATATGATACTCAAGTCATTAATGCTTGTTGTTCTCTAAAGGTATAATTCATCTATGCAGTACTGATAATCTATAGTATTATTTGTTAATTATTTGTTAACGTTAAAGGAAATACTCGTACCGTTTTCTTGACACCATTTACAGATATCATCCAAGTTCCGCTGTAAGAGTTTGGCGTCTTCGACTGAATTGTCCATAAAAAATAGTTTTAAGTCATCTGTATAAAGCAAAAGTTTCGAGAAAGTTACTACTTGGGTAATATCGTTAATAAAAATGATAAATAGTATCGGCCCCAAGTGCGAGCCCTGGGGGACTCCTGAACTCAGGCAGAAACTATGTAACTTAGGCAGTAGCAAATTATGATCAACACGGTCGAGTGCCTTGTCAAAATCTGTATATATCGCATCTACCTGGCTACCTGCATCCATACACCGTGTGATATGTTGTCTGTAAATTACAAGATTTTATACTGTCGATCTGCCAGAATGAAAACAATGTTATTCTTTCGCCAAAACATTTCTGAACGAGCTTTGAAGACAATTCGCGATAATGCTATCGAGTATTTTAGAGGCTACATTCAATATAGATATCGGTCTATAATTATTTGCACATTGTCGAGGACCTGCTTTATATATTGGAGTTATTAGGGCAACTTTCCAGCGATTCGGAAGCACTTCAATTCTCAGTGAGTGATTATAGATCAAACTTCGTCCGAACACGCACCCTTGTGTGGGTCTAGATTCATAATTTTTTAAAAGACTTATATAGGAGATATTACTAAATTCGTCAGTTCGATATCGCGTTCAAAATCATACGAGTGGTTTGTAAAAGTGCTGTTAATACGGACTGATTCAAAATAGCCTGCAAATATGTTAGTAATTTTTTCACCATTGTATGCTTCTATATCATTATGGGCTAAATTATTAGGAGCAGAAGATGTACAGCGTTTATCGTTTACGAAATGCCAGAAGATCCTTGTGTCATTCTCTATTTCACTTTCAATTCTATTAATTTATTAAGAGTAAAGGGTATTTCTTAGGGTGTTACATCTGGATCTTAGTGACTTAAAAGATTCATAATTTATCAGAGTTTGATCTCGCTTAAATTTTTTATGGACAATTTTTTCAGTCGAAACAGTTTTTTTAAATCTAAGTTAAACCATCTGGGGAACGTGGTTGAGAAAATTTTCTTTCGAGGGACATATTTCTGGATCGTAAAATTTATGTGATAATACAAATTCTCAATAGATGTCTCAATGTTCTCGTCTTTCAATTCAGTTGATGAGTTAACCTCAACGAGGTATTCTTGAATCAATGTATAATTCGTCTACTCAAAGTCAAGAATAAAAGAAGGATCCATTGCGGAAGGGGATTCTCTTAGCAATTTAAAATTAATTTCCAAAGGTGTGTGATATAGATCACAGCGAACCAAAGGATCAAATTCAACCTTTAAGCTTATTTGTTTAATGTCTGAAAATACTAAATCTGAGAGATTATCTCGTCAGCTAAGTAACCCACTTATTTGGTAAAGGTTTAAAAACCCGTAGTTGTTAGTTATTATTTCAGCGGCGTTTAAAATGTTACCCCGAATTGATGGTTCAGCTTCCATTGAGTCACTCATTTCATCATTAATCCAAAAGACACCGGGTAAGTTGTAGTCATTCAATAATAAGAGCTTTGCGTTTGGATTTTGGTTAACTATATCCTTGATCGTGATTGTGTGTTTTAGATAATTTTCGGGCGCAGAAGCTCGAGGAATGTAAATTGAGTTAACTACATAATCAGCGTGAGCGACATGGATTTTAACAAAAATTTGAAGAAGTTCGATTGGAAAAGGCAAATGAGTGAAAAAACTCATACTTATTCGTCAAAATGAGCGACGTTTCGTTGGCATGGGTTCGCCAGCCTCATCACGCTAATTTATTAAAAGAAGCACCACATAAATATCACATTTTTACAAAAAAATGGTATAAGTTAAAACATATTAAAAAATTACCGTTAACATTCACAGGTTAAAACATAATTTTAACGCGTCTAAGACAAGAGAGATATGAAGAACCCATTTTTGGTTCGATTGAGCTGACGGTGTACAGATTAATGTCCATCTATCTATTGGAAAGCTAGTCACAAATTTAATTTCTGTAATAAAGGAAAATATGTTTCATTGAGAGTATAAATGTCTTCTTTTTTATTAATATTATTTAAGTTACTGTTGATATGGATCATCTCTGAAATTAATTTTTTTTTATAGTTCAATTCTCGATCCATGATTTTTACGTTTTCCCAATCAAATGTGTGACTAAATTTATATTGGTGTTTATACACAACCAGTTTTCTTATTATTAATATGTTCATTATTACAAGTCTTTAAAGATCTTTTTGTTTCACCCACGTAAGATGCAGGGCATTGTTTACAGGAAAATTTGTAAACTACATTAGTTTCATCCCATTTTTTTGAGATATCTTTACCTAATTTAATTACAAAACCTAAAATTTTTTTGACTGTAGGGATCGTAGCAATATTGTAACTATTTAATATCTTGGACAATTTTATAAAATTATTAGAAAAAGAAAGGCAAACCTTAAGTTGATGTACATGTGAACGAATCTGATTGTTGTTTACCACCTTGTTGTGAGAGTGATATTTAATTTTGTTCATGCAAATTTTTATGTTATTGTTAATAAAACTAATTAGATAATCATTATTGATCAGTAACTGTTTAATTGTTTCTAAATTTTTAAAGCGAAACTTGTTATGAGATAATAATATTGCTCTGTCAACAAGATTGTGAACATTTTTTTTCTGTTGGATAGGATGATGTGAATGAAAGTTAATTAGTCTGTCCAATGACATTGGCTTTTGGAACCAATTAGTAATAATACGATCATTTCTAATTAAAGTCATGTCTAAGAAATTGATGCTCTTATTCTGTTCGAATTCAAAGGTAAATTATAAATTTTTATTATAAGAGTTAAAGGTCTTGATAACTACATTAATATGTTTTTTTTTTTTTGAACGCATAGGATCGTATCATCGACATATCTATCATATAAAAGAGGAACACAATCGCAAATATTTTTTAACTCTATTAGACATGTTTCCTCCAGATCATCCATTACAATGTCCGCAAACAAAGGTGAGATTGGTGAGCCCATTGGCATGCCATAAATTTGTATATAAATATTGTTATTAAAAGTGAAAAAGGTGTTTTCAAAAAGGAATTTCGTACAGTTTATAATATCATTAAATAGAATTTTATATTGGTTGTGAATAATATTAACTCTTTTTTCTAAACTTTCTAAAACCATGTTACAAGGGATATTTGTAAATAAAGAGCTGACATCAAAAGAAAGAAGAACATAATCGTCGTCTATGTTTATATATTTAAGTTTTTCTTTTAATTCAAAGCTATTATTAATATGTGAAAGAGTGGTTTTTATGCAGTGTTTTAATTCATCATAAATTACTTTAGTAATAAAATGTGTTGGACTATTAACAAGAGAAATAGCAGGACGGAAAGGAACATCTTATTTGTGAATTTTTGGTAGACCATATCATTTAGCTAACCATGTCAGTTAAAGTAAGTTGTTTACTGTGGTATTCTAAAAATGTTGTAATTACAGAAGCCGAGTTCAGCGTCAGTTTTGCCTGAGTGAAGCCATGTTTCTGTTAATACGATAACGTCTCAGCTAGTTGACGAAATTGATGAGGCATTCCCCAGGGCCCGAAGCTTTGTTCTCAGTCCTCGGACGTTTTGGTAATAGACAGAGATATTATTATTAGGTGATGTAAATAACGCTCCAGGCACGGTTTCCCTCAGTTTTTTGATTTTCTAGTAAGCTGGATATCAACGACCTTCGAAACACCATTGAAGAATTGAATCGTTTTATCAGTTTCTTCTTTTTGCCGAAGATCTTGAAGTTGCGTCTTCAATTTTTTAAATTGCTCTCTCTGCATCGGAGTCTGGTCTGCGTGAAAGGTATATGGACCTTCGTATTTAGATTTTCATCGAAAAAGCTTTTTAGCTGAATCTACATCATTGAAACCAACTTTTACGGGACGAGATGATTCATCGGACTTTTTCCCACTCTGAAGACTTTCAATCCTTCAAGTGTCATCTCCGCCTTTCGAAGATATTGTATAGTTTGGATTTGTCTTCGGCGATTCTTGATACGGCGGTAGTTGCTGTAGACTCTGGTATCCCATAGAAAATTATATTTCTCGCCCTAAGTTGGCGTTCAAAGACTTCGGTTATAACATCCAATTTATTTGAGAGTTCCTGTATGGAGTCGCGGAGATCATCCTTATTTTTCGTGAGTTCTTCCTTTATTGATTGAAGGTTTTTTCCAATCGTTTAGACATTAAAGCTTCCAGATCATCATTGTTGACAGTTAAATTTGGAGAATTAGGTCTGGATGTGGAACAACATTTTGCAATTACTCCTTTCAAAGAAGTTTTGTGTAAGGTAGCACAGCTCTCATGATAAAGAGTTTCACAGCTGGTACAATTTGTTCCTGTACGAGGAATACTACCACAGTGTGGGCACAAGCGATATGTCATATGGACTGACGAATGTTTTTATTATGATATAATGTACGTACAATAGACTTCGATTTTACAGATCGATCAGCAAATTATACAATTTAAGGCAGTCCAAATAGATATAATAAATCCAGATGTCGAGATTTTTGGTGTTACACCTTTTCGCCAATAAACATTGCCACCATGTACGGTTCAGATGGAGCTAATTGTCATATAATGCTCGATGTTTTCAGAACAGGCAGTACTGTCATCAAGATCCAAACTATTTTTCTGTTAATTAGCACCTATATTCACCTCAAGTTCGATTCCTGAGGGATGTAATTAGAGACAAGCAATTCCCACACAATCACGGCACGGAATCAGCAATATTATAGTTGATTTATAATCACAAATATCAAAGTTTAAAGAGCGGTCGGAGCAAGCATGTGCATCAAACATAACCTTAAAACTTGAATTGAATAAGTTATTATAAATTATAATTATGAAATTTGATTAATAAATGTAAGTAAATAAAATTTTTAAAAGAATTGAATTACATATAATTAAGTATGTTAAATAAATTCTAAGCAATTATAAACTTTAATACAACATTTTAATAAATTATCTTCATGTGCTTCATACCTTCGAAATTTACATCCACACTTCTTTTTGTAATCATCCCTTTCACCCGAAATGAAAGTTAATGACTCCTACAACCACCATGAGAGGACATCAGTCAGCGTCAGTCGATTGCTAGACTATACCAACGAATGACCGTGAGATAAAGCTAACTTATATTCGTAGCATACCCAGTAATCTTTACTGTTTTGTGATCACCATGAATATTGAGATGAGAGACCATTCGCGAGATCCAAAGGTTTGCTGCAATCCATTTGCAAATAATTCCCGGTGCAGAATAAATCTTTCTCGTGTAAATGCGAATTTGGGTCTGGGGTACCCTTTCATGAAGGAAAGTGATTACGTTTTTCGGCCTTCTAGAAGAAGATGTTACCGTGAAAAAGGTACAGGGGCATATCATTATGCAGAAGGACTGCAAGTACGTGAAGTTCTCCACGAGCTTGTACAAGAGCAAGATCAGCAGAGTGATGTCGATCTTGGACAGTTTGCTGAGCAGCAGCTTCTACTTCCAGAGCATCATCAGGATGAGGGACAAGAGCTTGGCCAGGGATTAAATGAAATATTATTCTATGGCCAAGAACTGGGCGAGCAGCAGCTTCTGTTTCCAGAGCATTATCGTGACGGAAATCAGGATCAACACAAAGAGCTGGCTCAGGAATTGAATGAGGAAATATTTGATGAAGAATTTCAAGAAGAGGAAAATAAAAATGTGGATATTTCTTTCCACGAGGCAGATGAAATTTTTGAAGAATATCCAGGTTTAAAAATGCAAAATGTGTCGTTTTCATTAAATAAATTATTAGAAGAATTCGGAGCATCACCTCTATTTCTTGGACTCTTACAAAAACAGCACGAGTTATGGCATGTTCAACGTATTTAGCCCATGAAGCTAAACTACTACAGGTAAATCGTGGAATCTTCTCTCGTCCAGATCCAAGAACTTGTCATCGCTTGACAGAAGAAGCAGAAGAGGTTGTAAAATCGTTTTATTGCTGGGATGAGATTAGCAGAATAATGCCTGGAAAAAAAAGATTGTATATCTGTGAGGGAAGATGGACTAAAAGTAAAAGTGCAGTATTAGGGAATTTACAAGAAGTGTAATATTTATTTAAGGAGTATTATCTTGAGGTAAAAATGGATTTCAGCACATTCGCAGAACTTTGTCCTAAACAGTGCGTTCTAGTCACTTCTAAAGGCACATACTCTGTTTGCGTTTGCTTAATCCATCAAAAGGTGAAATTTATGATTTCTGGTGCAAAATTATCTAAAATAAGTGACGCTGCCGACAATTGCACTTGCACGTATAAAGATATGTTGAAAGAAATTATGTGTTCTCCTCCAAAAGTAGATTGTCATTTCAATACTTGCGTGGAGTGTCCAGGGTTTTTGAATATAGAACAAAAATTAGTAGACATTGTTAATCGAAAATCAATACAGGAAGTAAGTTTCAACGAGTGGACGACCACAGACCGCTCTTTTTTGAAACCTACTACTTATAGTGTGGATACGTATATTGCCACCCTACTTACAAAAATAAAAATACATGATTTTATCGCAAAAAAACAAAGTGTGTTCCTTAAAGAATATAAATTGAATCTTGAAAATAATGCTAATGAATATATAATATTGTTGGGTTTTGCCGAAAATTATTCCTGTGTAATTGAAGATGAAATCCCATTGCGCGCTCAACTTTTTTTTTAAGTTTCACAAATGACCCAATAAGCTGTGTTTTTGTTTTTAAACCAACCGGTTCCGACTGGTCGGACGAAAGTTATGTTATGCATCCTCATGATTTGACCCATGGTTTCCGTGAGTTTGCCCATGGTTCTTTTTTTAACACATAAGCATAAGATTGAACTTTTTTTTAGCTATTAATAATTATTCAAGAACTAAGAATCCATCATTCTTTTTTAATTTGAACCACTTAAAATACCTTTTATGGTACCCAAAAAACAACCTCCATAAGAGGTTTTATTATAGACTGACATTACTTAATAATTTTCACTTTTCCTATATTTTTTTACAAACACTCATCATTGGTAAATGATAAGATTTTATTAATTTTTTATGTAATTTTAGATAGTTTAAATAATTTTTTTTCTCAAAAATATCGTGAACTAATGTGTTTTTTCTACTGTTATGACCTAATTAATCAATGTGAAGAGTCGAACGACTTAATTTAGTTCTTTTTAAATTGTTTAAATAATTTATAATTGTTAAAAGGTAACTTCTCACTGCAAGAAAGTAGAAATTTATAGTTTTTGGCAAATTTTTCCTTACGTTTCGTTAAAGTTGTGTAGTGAGCGAGGAAGCCTCAGGAGCTTCCTGGCATCCTCTGGCGCTCAGGCATTACTGCCCATTGTGCCATAACTTTGTTTATATTCAGAGCAACACACCGAACCCGAGCACACTCAACGATTTGGAACTCGGTGTTTTTTCAGTTGTTTCCAACGTTCTTGCAATATATTTCTCAGGTGCCAGGCTGCTCCATGGCACAGTAACTAATATGCGCCTCTTTGCAAAGCAAAGTGAGCATCTGCCACTATGACATTCGACAGCCTCCTAGCCAGGCATACCCCCGGCACAGTAAGAGAGGCACCGCTTTTTACGAGCCATCTCGACTCTATGTCGGAAGAAGCCTCCGAAAACCAAATTCCGGGTAGGATAGGTTATCTGGAGCGATCCTTTGAGATCATCGAGTTAGGTGATGCCCCGGTGTGTAATGATAGTGTAAGTGTGTGTGTATATTACTTGAAAACGACCAGCAATCAGCGGGCGATAGACCGCTGGACATGGGGCCTCTTCACACGGAGATTGCTAACTCTTTTCCGAGCCTTTCAAAGTCGACCAGTGATTCCCATGCAATGTTCCCCTCGACATGGAGCCCCTTCCCCGGGAGGACACTGATCTCTTTTGAGAGGACCTAAAGTTTTAAGGTGGGTTCCGAACCATCAGAGCCCGGTTGAAGTACGCAGAAAAATTTCAATTGTTTGAACAATTTTTTATAGCAGAATATTGAGGATAACGTAACCAAAAAAAAGCGAAAACAAATTAGAAGGCAACCAATAAAATTAAAAGAAAGTAATGAAACATAGCGAAAAATTGCCAAAAAACTATAAATTTCCACCTTCTTTCAGTTAGAAGTTATCTTTTAAAAATTATTAATTGTTTAAACAATTTAAATTAGCTGCGAATTCGAATTCGGGTGTTTCTTGGAGTCTATATTTTTTGGTGCTCATATCATGTGCACTTTACTTCCCCGTCATAATGAAAGAGCAAATAGATTAATTATTTTAATCTCTTCTGTTTTTCACGTTTAGTGTGTGACGTGGTAGATTTTACCCATCACATGTCCCTTACTTTGCCAGTATTTGACAATAAATTCGCGATGGATTCGCAGAGCTTAGGTCTGATCTTCCAAAAGGGCACTGTCGGTAAATTAAGAATTTTACTTATATTTCTGTTTCATTCTGTTTATGTATCTGAGCGAGGATTCGTTTGAGGTCCAGCTACGAGATTTTATATGATGCCTAAGGGACTGCGAGGATTTTGGTTTTGAGGAATAGTCGAGAGGTAAGGAGCCACGCAGCACATTTAAATGTTCCCGCTTAAAACAACTAGAGGGCGACACGAGACGGCGATTCTTTCTACCAAGCAGTAGTGGAACTACTGATCGCTGGTATCTCGCGCAAAGGCTAAATTTATAAAACGAGATAACTGGCCTTATTCGCAATGTTAATTAGAGATTAATATTGTGCCTGACCTAATAATATGATTTCCGATCTTTTGTAGTTTTGTGGCAGATTTTGCGTCAGTTTGTTTTAGATTGCGTAGGGACGAATGCTGCGCGTCTACGTGTCTGCGAGTTAACACCGGATTGCGGGTCGATCATGTGATCGAATCCCGAGCTTCTGATTGGTAGGCGTGATTTCCGAGCCTTCGGCTCCCTAGAACTAGCGTCCCGGTACTTTACACTTGCTCTGCGAATGACACGAAGTGGGCCTTCCGCAGTCACTCAATAGAGTTTTTGGTTTCTAGTAAAGCAGTATAAAAATCAAATCTTCCATAAAGGTGTTAGACGTTATTAAGTTGTTTAAATTCTAGGTAAGCGAGTTGGCAAATTGAGTTAGTTGTAATAGTTTTTGAGGTCAAGTGAACACGTGGTCCCGCCAACGAGCTTCCTTTTCAAACCAGAGTGCCTTTTTATGTTAATTCGTGATAATCAGAGTTCTTAAATATTCTTGGACATCTCAGTAGTTTTTTGGAAACAATTGTGTAATTTAATGAGAGTCTTTTGGTAAATCGCGAGTATGTTAATTCCCAATAACCTTAAAATTGACAGTGTATGGAATCTGCTTTCAAGCCGGCAATCGGGAGACTTGGTTTCGATTCCCAGCGGAGCGAGTGAGGATCTTTTTTCACCGAACTTTAATTTATTTTAATAAAATTGCAAATCTTAATTTTTTTTCAATATTATGAATGATTAAAATTTTCTTAATCTTCAATAAAATGTATTATTATTATAGGTCAATCGATTTGTTTTGAATCAAGGAATATTTTATTTTCATAGTAGAATATCGAAAAATTAAAATTGTAAAAATTATTTTAATAGAATAGTAAATTTTCATATTTTTTCAATCTTATAAATGATAAAAATTTTCTTGATTTTCTATATAGTGTATTAACATTATAGTTTCGATTCAAGGAATTTTTTCTGCTCATGTATTAACTGTGAATTATAATAATAAAAAAAGTTTTAATTATAACAATCGATTCATCAAGTATTACTAAAGTGCTAGAGGAATATGCCTCGGCCTTATTACTCAATTTTTTTATTGGGGTAATAAACTTCGGTTCCCACTTTGACTTCTACTGAATTGACTTGATCTGAATTAATCTTGGCTAAGCGCTTGTCAGAGTTTTTTTAAATTTGATACTCATTTTATGATGAAATCCGTCAATTTTATTCGTTCGCGCTGTCCATTCGTCAATTTCGGGGAATTTGTTTACATGCATAACTACTGCTTCACGGCCGTGATTCAAAAAGAAAGTATACATACTCTACTGCCTAAATGTGGAACAGTGTTATATGCTATCTGAATCTTCGAACAGTTTTCATCCCATTTTCTATGGTTTTCGTTTATGAATGCGGAAATCATCGGCTTAATGGTTCGATTGACGCGCTCGACCGAATTGCTTTGGGGATGACCTAACGAGGTAGTGATACGTTTAACGTCTCTTGCCAACAGAAAAGCCCTAAGATCTTTATTTATATACTCCGTACCGTTATCCGTAACAATTGACCTTGGGGTCCCCTAGCGGTCGAAAATCGTTTTGAGTGCTTTAACTACGGACTTACCGGTCCTATGTCGAACTAGGGATAACTCGACGTACTTCGTATAGAGGTCCTGAACGAAGATTACATAAGAGATTTCTCTTTTTGTTTGCGTTTGAGACACGACGGTGTCAGCGGATAATTGGGCCCAAGTTCGATTGTAAGGGCCTTGCAGCCAACTGTCCTTTTAAAGGTCTTTTACTGCATTTGACCTTGACGCATATTTCGCAAACTTCGACGAAGGACTTGACATCTTGGGTCATTCCTAGCCAATAACAATTTTGGCGAATCCTATCTAACGTTTTATCACGAACTAGATATCTTGCTTGCGGAATATCATGATTTTCACGAAGTGGTTTGATTTTCACGAAGTAGTTTGATCACTTTTTCCCACGGGTGTTCGTCGTCAATCAGAGCCTTTTCGTAATCAGGACAATAATAAAACAATTCGTCGTCCTCGATCTTCCATTTGGAAAATATGCCAGGTTGAGCTTTGACTAGTTTAAATTTGGTTTGATACCAATCCTGATCACAAATCGTGTTCAGTTGAATTCGTTCTTAAATGGTCTCTTCGATGACCTTTTCCCATCCATTCATGTCTAGGTCGACAGTAACCATGCGCCAGAGTGCGTTAGGAGCCTCATTTGTGGTTTCTCGTGGATGTTCAAATGTTATAACATGCTGATAAAGGTAGATTGCCCATCTAGCGAGGCGACCTATGGTCGACTTAAAACTTCAATCAAGTTTTCAATTCCTGTTTCCGAATATTTTTGAACGAGAATCGCACGTAAGCCAAAGTCGCTAGCACTGGTGTATAAGATGAAAGGTTGTCCAGGAATTGAGACGTATAATCGAGGAGCCTCGACAAGAGCTTTCTCAACATCGTCAAAAGCCTTTTGCTCAACCTCAGTCCAACTCTAAGGAACTTTTAGACTTCTCAACTTATTTAAAGGACCTTGCATTCTGGCAACATTTTTCAAATGTCTACGATACCAGTTTATAAGACCGTTAAACTGTAGTAATTGAGTCCGATCATTCGGGACTGGAAAGTCAATTATTGGCTGGATTTTCTCGAGATTGGGTCTCATGCCGAATTCGTCGATGAGATATCAGAGAAATATGACTTCTTTACAGGTAAAGCTACGCTTCTCGCAGTTCAAGATCAACTCCTGGTATCTCCTTTTCAGAAGAGCCATCAATTGTTGAAATGTCGAAGGTGTGCCGGCTAGGCCGTAAGATATACTATTCCACTCCAACAATCCTTTTCCCTCTACCTGAAATGCCGTATATTTTCAACTCCCTCCATCCATTGGGATTTGGTGAAAAGCTTCACTCAAGTCCACAGTCAAAATTATCTTGGTCTGATGGAGTTGAGACAAAATAGACCTCATGTTGTAAAGAGGATAGGCTGGCGTGATCGTTTTTTGGTTATGGAGTCGATAATGTATGCAAAACCTGAGTCGGGCATTTGCCTTAGGAGCAACTACTGGCGGACATGCCTATTTGTTATTACTCCACGAAACATAATCCTTTTCTAACAGACGATCGACCTTTACATTGATAAATTTGCATATTATCTCACTTCGAGGATACGGCTTTTGACAGCTATTTTAGAGAAAAGAAAAATCTTCTGCGTTATCAATGAAAGAGAAACTTATACCCTTGACGAAAAGTAACCGTACCCTTAATTGACGAAGATAGTTAATTATATACATAGATAAATAATATAATTATAATTATATTTAAATATTAATAAAAATCAGTATTCCCAGATTTTGAGAATAAACATAAATTCGTATTAGAATTTATAATTAATTCAGAAAAATACAAAATATTAAATATTTCTGGATAGCAAGGTATGAAGAATTGAATTTAAATTAGTTACCCAAAAGTGATTTCTGAAATCAGTGTCTACGGTACTGAACTCTGAGGAGAGAGCTAAGGAGAGAGCTAAGAAGAGACAAGAGACCACGCGAAAACACTACTAACCGAACTTCTCTCAGCCTGAGGAGAGAGCAGTGGTGGGAGAAATGCCACATCTGGCTTTTGGGAAGCACACCCCTTGCTGTGCAGGTCTGTTTTATCACTCAACTCAATCACATTTTTGATTAAGTGAGCCTTTCTAGTAGACGCTTTGTCAAATTTATTAAACTGAGCATCTAAAAATTTTCTTAGGCGCTCGGTTTCGTCAATCGATAGCGTTTGGAGTTCATTTAACGTCGTGGAACTATGTGCTAATGGATAGTGGTGTTTGCTACCACTTAAGGTCCAAGTTTGCAAGAATGGATCCAACACCTTAATGTTTAGCCAGAAGTCCATTCCGAGATTTAAATTTCCTGACAATTCTGGCATGGAGCTAAACCATTGGGGTCCATAGGCATCAGCTATGTCAATGACAAATGCCACTCAACCGAGTCCTTCGAAACCGATTTATCTTCGAGACGAACGCCTACACGATATGTCAAAACAGTCGTCAACTCCTGAGTTTGGCATTGTTTCATGCATTTGTAAGCGGACTCGCTAAGGAATGATCTTCTACTACCACTGTCGATTATGCCACAAATTTTCTCGCCGAAAATGTTAATTTCGACAGGTATTCTAATCGACTTTTTTGGTTCTTGATTCGCGTTACCAGGACGATATATTTTTCTCTGTGCTAGTCGATGGATGACGTGTGGAGGAAGTCGAGGCGGAAACCAAGTTCTAAAAGAATTTAGCTTTCTTTAAGGTCGACCAAGTCAACGCGATCCTCTTCGACATCCTCGTCCGAAAATGACAATGAGGCGATAGTTTCCTCAGTCCATCTCTCCTGTTTCGCATGTAAAGCATGCTCCACTTCGTCATCAGAGTCTTCCGACTCACTAGGAATTTCGTCTAATAAACATAACTCCAGTGGGTTAGGATCATTGAATCGCATTTTGTTCACATAATTGTCAACGCTGTCTAAGTTTTTAGGTTGGTCGATGTTAAAAACCTTTTGTACATTAACGACCTTTTCAGACGAAGGAGGACTTTGAATATCCTCACTTGTGCCCTTGATTTCAGTAATCTGAGGCGAATTAACTGAGGGCTTTCTGTGGTTCTGATCTTCAGTAGCAATCATTTCGAGAAGGACTGTCCCTTCCGCTTATCATCCTCACCCCCGGAGAATAACAAACCGCTTCTCCGTGTAGTGGAAACGTTTGAATTCTGACTTGACATTGGTAAGCCACGTAAATCGTTTGAAGGAAGCGAGGCACGACTTATGCTTTGACTATTTTCTTGAATATTTTGAGAATTATGTCCTGCACTACCTGTCAATTCGTGGTAAAGTTGTTCTGAGACGAAAATTTCCCTGTCGATTATTTGCTTATTGGCATTTGGTTCGCCAAATACAATCCTAATTAGTCGTGAAACTGTGGTTTGACTTCCTAAATCGGAATTAATCACGTTTGTGTTTTGTGAATAATTGTTGGTGCGAGGGAATCGAGAATCCACGTTTGGAATTCTCTGTCGAAACGTTGTGTCTTCATTCTAAAAACGCACGTGCCTGAGTTCCCTTTCAATTGAACCCACTTCGTCTCTTTCGGCCGACGAATCGACGGCCGAAACTTAGATGCCGAACGGCATCTAAGTTTGATTCGACATCCGCGAGATGATTCGGACAATCTCTATCACCGGGCACATTTGACAAGATTCCTCCCCCTTCGGACCTTTGATTACACGGAATACGCGAGGGACGGTCGTCAGGATTGACAGTGTGATTTTGTCTAACTTAATTTTGATTCGACGACAATAGCCTCTCTAATAAATCATTTTTATAACAGATTATGTCGTCGAATCGGATAGTCAATATTTCTATTTTTCGTTCAAAGACGCTGTAATTTCGGAAAAAAAATCACTGAAACTTAAAGTTTCAGAAGCAAATTAAATATCTTAAAATCTTCCTTTTTGCGTTAACTCAAATAATTTAGAAATAATTATTTCGAAATTTCCCTTGTTAGCGCATATCCAAAAATTTGTAATTCAAGAACCATAAGCTTTAGAAACCCGATATTCTAAAATATAGTTTCCTATTTGGCAGGGAAAAGCAATAATATCACAACGCAAATAGAGTAGGTTCGTTGGGTGGACCCAACAATAATTACATCAGACAAATTACACTCGAAGTTCCAGAAGTTTTTTCGATTTTTTAAAGGATAATATTCCTTGTACTTTTATCTTTCATTTTTTTAAAAATGTTGATGGGTACTCATCTGATTTGCAAGTTATGAATATTTAAAGAACAGTGGAATCTATGAGTTTCGTGGGTGCTACTTGTACGCTACGTCGTACAGCCGCGGCCAGCTTAGAATCAAATGAGCAAGAAGAAGAGGGCATTTCTATTTCCTGAATTATTTTTTGCGCTTAGAATACTTTAGTTTAGGAGCAGATTTTTGTATCTAAAATATTTTGGATTGAGTATAAGAAGCAACAGAATATGCTTTGCAGAGGATTTGGTAGCTATTGACCGGAATAAAGAAACGAAATCCTCTTGTACCACATTGTTAAAAATATCTGCTTCAATTTTCGATTACACTTGGTTGAAGTTTTATACAATTACCGTTATTGAAATTTCAATAACCATGTAAATGAAAATTCTGTCACGAGAAAATGCAAAAAGCCCGCGGCACCTTGAATCGAACCCTAACCTGAAACTCGCAAATCAAGCGCATGTACCACAGCACTGCGTGGGGAGTCTGAATTTTCTATCACAGTAGCTGAAGCTCATTTCAAGAAATTACTAATAGTAATAATAATACTATAATATAATATAGTAATATAATATAATAATACTATAATAATACTAATAATAATTTGTCTGAGCTTTCGAAAAATGATCGCGAAGAAATTTTTCATGGTCCTCATATTCACTTGTGGTACAGAAAATTAATTTTACTTTTGGCATGGCGCTGATAGCCCATTCGTACAACAAGGAAGCCATAGTAATTTGATCATCAAGTGGTCTTCGCAGACTCGTTGCTGTAGCTTCGCGCTTTAGTGTTCCAGATAATCCGTCACAAGGCCCTTTTCCATTAAAAGTGGCATAAAAATGCCATTCTCCTTTAATTTCGAAGTCGTCTTCGAAGTGCGCAAGATTGGTAAAATTAAATTTTTTTATATTGCGAACCAGCTCCATCAGTGAAATATATCAACTTTTCTACATGCACGCGAAAAAAATGTAACCTAGCGTTATAATTTTTCATTTAATTAAAAGGAGCTACCTAATAGTACGACTCTTCAAATGTCGCTATTATCAATGTCGGAAGGTACCCTACAGACATATACCGCAGGTTTCATATTTTACTGACATAAAATAATTGAAACAGTTTTTTATTTTTATATGGAGACAACTCCATGGGTCGGTTAATTTATCAAATTTTCGTTTAGATAAATTCCTCTTCCATAATTTAGCTAAATTCAGATTGGAGAACAGAGAAATGGTTTCGTTGAAATTTGAATTTAGCACCTTGTTAATGCATTGTTTTTTGGTATTCGTTGTTGAGGCAATTTCGTGGATTCCACAATACCCACACATCGATTCTGTTTTGTTGGTTTAACCAAAAAATTCGATATGATATCGAATTTTCTTTCCGTGTAATATCGACTTTTCAGCTCTGCAATTTCTTTCTTGAAGAACAAATTATCGAAAGTATTCTAAGCGAAAAAATAATTTAGGAAATAGAAATGCCCACTTCTTCTTGCTCATTTGATTCTAAGTTGGTCGTGGCTGTACGGCGTGGCGTAACAAGTAGCACCCACGCAACTCATAGATTCCACTGTTCTTTAAATATTCATAACTCGCAAACCAGATGAGTGTCCATGAACTTCGTTTTTACAAATAAAAGATAAAAGAACAAGGAATACGATTCTAAAACAAAATAGAAAAAAATATAGCGCAATCCGTCAAAAATTAAATAAAAAAATTTTTCAGTTTTTTTTTGGGGAAATTTTCGAAATTTTTTTCTTCTATTTTTTTATATAAAACAGCATCTTGTTTTACCAAATACTTAAAAGTTTCATTAGAATAAAAAAAGTGTCGGAAATATTACAATTTAAAAAAAAAGTCGACCTCAAATTTCAAAATGGTGTAACTCCTAGAATTTTCAAAATTTTCGAAAATCCTTTGGCCAAAAAACATTAGCCGTAAAGCACTACAACTTAACTAAGTTTCATTAAAATCAATCTAAATATTATTATCACTATTAAATACTTGTTACATGGAAATTGTTCGACCCACTCTTCCCATACCCAGCGTTGACCAAATGCCGCTTATAAGAAAACGATTAATAATCATTTATTTATGGAATTTTAAACATTTTGGATAATCAGTTATTCTAGCTGAGATCCTTAGCAACATTTATTATTCATCCCTAAAGTTGAAAACGAATTGCTTCACTGGTTTTTCAAATAATTGAAACTACCCACTACTTACAGCAACCCCGTGATGGCCACTCTTCCCTACTTTAGGCAACATCAGTACAAATTTATGATTTTTTCAAAACGGTATCTCATCAAAAATATTTTCAACACCAATAAATAAATTTAATAACAAACAATTTTAATTTAAACAAACAAAATTAACATCTAAATTCTTAAACCAATAAATAAATTTCGTGTTTTAAAAAAACGATAGAAAATTTGACCTTGAGCATTATCTTCTTCATAAAAATAATTAAAAACGAATAACTAGCGGATTGTCTGCTATCAACACATGAATAAAATTTGTTTTACTTAGTGATGTACAAAAATAACTTTCAAATGGATCCGAACACGAAATCTCGAATATCCGAAAGGTCAAAAACTTGACACTTTCTGGTTTGATTTTAAAAACAAGAAAGATTAACCTTACTAAAGTTGTAGTCGTTCTCTGTGGCTGTTCAGTATTCTTCATGGTGATACTTTAAAATTTTCAAAATGCCAGGTTCACTTAGGCTTTCGGGTGGCTTCGTATTTTCGGGTACTTCAAAATTTCACACAATACACTAGTTTTAGTGAAAAAGAGTTGTAGCAGTATACTTACAGGTTGTGAAATGACGGACTGAGGCGTTTCATCCAGTTCTGTCGAAGGTTTTTGAGGCGTGTGTCCAGAATATAGCTCAGCTAATCCAGAATGTGATGTTGTTTGTGGAGACAGCGGACCCTGTGTAAACAATAATTCAATAAACCTTTTGGCTGTAAGAGAGAATAGGTATCAGTGGGTATCGCAAGTAGTGGGTTTTTCGATAATTTGTTATATTATTTAGGTCGGGAATAATTTTCAGTTTCATTATAAATTATGTTGAGTTGTTGATCAGTGTTATCAATAGTGGGTTAGGATGGTGTGCTTGTAGACAATTTTTCATCATTTAAATTTGCATTATTAAATAGCAACGTTTCGTTCACCGACGGTAAACATTCTCAAGCAACAATTTAAAAATAAAAATAAGTTGGGGGCGAATCCAAATAACATCAACTTATAACACAAGCGTCAATTATAATCATCAATCAATCAGTATGTTATTATAAATGAAAGATTAATTTGAAATGTTAGCAACATAACCTAAAAACTAAGCTTGTTTTTAGGATGATGATATTGGAAAAAACACTCTGTTTAGAGATGTACTACATTTTAAAGAAAAATAACTCCGTTAATCTGAGAACTGACATTGATAAATTGACAATCATTTACCAAAATCTGATTAAATTCTCTAAATAATTTGATGATATATCTAATTTAACTGACTATAATAGTACCAAATAGTTACCAAATTTTACGCGTAGTATATGATCTCTTGTATTGTCAACTCTGATGTAACTTATCTTTTTCTCTTTATGATGTCATGTGATTCTCTCTCTTATTTACGTTCATAAGAAGATCATTCGGTCTCCATCCCAGGCACATGGACGATATTCCCAAATTTTATTTTTTAACTATTTAGTCGGGATAGAGCCCCGTAAACCATGTTTTCAAATTACTATTTTTAAAATAATTAATTAGTGTTTCACGATGTCTTTATTCCTATATCACGTAAGTCTGGATGCGTTTCCGAGGCTCATGTTCTCTTATACAGTAAGGTAAAATCTAAGCAGTCATAGGGGATATAATGTATAATTTTAAAGGACTATGCTATATGAGAATATGCATCAGAAACAGGTTTTAGCGCCCCAGTTCGCCATATTGGACATAGCATAGTTTACACAGCATGTTTTCCCTATGACTGTTTCGAAAATGTCCTTACCGTATAATTTGATTATACCTACAATTTGATAACTGTGTGGAGTATCTGGATGACTCAGAGGTGGTGTACTAATATTCAAAGATTCTGATGGTTGACTAGTCAATTGAACTAATTTGTGTTGTAAGTCTGCAATTGTTTGTGGTCCTGCACAAGTCAAATCCGATAGTTTATCCAAAGAATTTTGCTGACTAAGCTTTCGATGTTGTTGTTGTTGAATTATTTGTTGCTGCGCCAAAGTAATATAGTCAACTGGACCAACCAAGGTATGTTCTGGGGTATTGTCGACACTCGATGCTTCATTTTCCGATGACATCAATTGATACTCGGAACTTGTACGCCTAAGAATACAAAAATTGCATTACAAATATTTTATAATGACTCTAAACCCAAGTGCATGTTTCATACGCATCATGGGACATGATGATTTCATGACATTGGACTATATATATGGGATTATATATATACAGGGTGTATAGCCGACGGGAAAACGGGAAAAAGCGGGAAAAGAGCGGGGTTTTTTCCTTAGCGGGAAAAAGCGAGAAATATTCGGGATTTTTTTTTCCAACGGGGATTCCGTGTATGCTTCTTTTCAAGTGTGATTTCAATTAATATCGAAGTAAATTTAAAGATAAATTTTTCAAAAATCATTTTCGATCATCAATATTATATTATATAAACGG
>JBAGKK010105951.1:0-25764 GCA_037177015.1 Euceroptres primus
ATCAGTCTTCGATTATAAACGTCATTTAAATTAAAGACAAAAATATTATGACGCTTTCGTCCTGATTTTGGACCCTCTTCAATAAATATTTTATTACAGTCAAATTCTAAAAAAACAACAAATCGTTTAACGTACAAAAAAGGTAAAGAATATAATCAAAATAAAGAATGATTGGTTAAGTGACAATTTTGAGTAATGAAATAAAATAGATTTATAAATAAAATACATTACTCTAGTATGATGAGCATTTCATTGGTACGACAAATTTTAACAACAGATTAAAACATTTGAAAAAGTCCATTTATTTAAAAATCAATAAAACACTTATAAAACGAGTTCAGTCATCCCATATAAAATGTTTCAAGTCAGAAAGACATTGGTCAATTATTGACATAAGAAATTTAAATAACATTCGTATACAATAACATGAACATAACGATAACATAAAAGACGTATAATATTATAAAATTGTTTAAAACTTGTGAAATTGTTTAAACTTTTAAATGACCTTTCTAATCGAAGACTGATCAAGTATCTAACATAATGAAATTTTCCAATTAAACTTTTATTGTGCCAATTCAGCAATTAACAATTAACAATTATTGTGCCAATACAATAACTAAAAATAAATTTTTTTAAAATTAAAAATTGAATTCTAATTCACTGGCCAAAGTTGAGAAAATGTGCGCCGCGAGCGAAAAAAAAATATTCTGCCTCCATTTCTTCGGAACCTAATGAGATTTTCTGATCACATTTTTCACGCTTCAATTCAGCACTGATGTATCTCGGGAGCCAGTTTTTATTTTTTTCCTAAATTGAAAATTCGATTTTTGAGAACGTTTTATGTCTCTCCTGAAAAATTGTAAAAATGACGCTTATGCCCTTTATCAAATGGGATATTTATGATTACGAAAGAATGAAAGATTTCTGTTTTAACGTCTGGGAAAAACATAGGTTTAAAAAATAATAAGTAAAAAGCTTAAAAATACGACTTTTTCCAGACTAATAGTTTATTCCATGAATTTAGAAAATTATCGATAACGTTTCGAAAAGCAGCTGGTTTTCCTTGTCAGATCTGTACATAAAACAAGTTATAATTATCATATTAGAATATACTATATTAAAATCGAAACTAAGAAAAAGAATTTATAAAAGTATACCATATAAAAAAGTTTTCGTGTAACCAAATTTGATCTATATTATCAAACATAGAGAATCGAGATGAACATGTTGTCGTTAAAAAATTAAATTCCTTAGTTAGTATTGGTAAGTGAATTCCATAAACTCAGAAAAAAATCATGTAAAGTCTTAGAAAAAAATTGAGTGTGATACTGGAAAATATTAATATAGGTTAGGATCGTAATAAGAAAATCAAATTATTCGATAAAAATCAATATAAATTTAAAATAAAATAATATGTTACCTGTTATTTAGTTTTTTGCTATTATAACTTTTAATTATACTGTGACAAATATCAACATTTTTGCAAATAAATGAAATTTGTGAAGACGGAGCAATTTTTTTATATTTATGGTTAATAGACTATATTGGTACCTATTATTTCTCAAAATTTCAGAGAATAAAAGGTGGGATTTTTGAGAAAAAATTTGTTTTCGTTTCTTCCAAACCTCAAAATAGCTTTACCATTTTTTATTATTTTTTATTTTCTTCATGGATTTCGAAAGAGTGAAAAAAATGTGCCAAACTGGAAAAAGAGAAACCTTAGTATCTCAAAAATTGCAAAAATGTTAAGGTTTTTAAAGTAAAATTTGTAAACAACTAATTTTTCCCTTAAAATTGAAAAATATTCATAAAAAAGATAAATATGTCGCTGTGTTAATTAAAAAAAATATGTGTCCTCTTATTTTTTACGTACAAAAACATATTTTATTGGCAAGCCAATTCTGAACAGGGCACCCGTCGGCCTGCATGATTTGAAACGGATTCGGTCTAAAGTTTACTTTTTAGGAAGAATTTTCAAGTGATTCATAAAGTTTTTAGCAAGAATAAGAATTTATTGTTGTACAAGAGAGTATGAATTTTACCATCAATCATTCTGAAGTTTTCAGAAAAATAATTAAGGATAATAAGTGTCCTTCCTGTGACCTTTCTCCGGACCAAGGAAAAACTTTTTTTTCTTGTTAAAGAGTTCATTCGCGCGGAAATAAATGAGGGACCAAACAGGACCGCATCTATAGAACATATCCTTGAGAAACTAATTTTCAGATGAATATTATCCACAAAAAACTATTAGTTACAAAGGTCAAATTTTGTAATAATTTTTAAATGATATTTATGAAGGATATTTATGAAGGATGAAGGATTATAAATATTTATGAAGGAAAAAAATATCATAAATTCGTAAACAATTTTTAAATGTATGATCTTTATGAAGGAAAATAATATCTCGTAATTCGTAAACAATTTTTAAATGTATGCTATTTATAAAGGAAAAAATATCTCATAAATTCGTAAACAATTTTTAAATGTTTGATCGTTATGCAAGAAAAAATATCGCATAAATTCGTAAACAAAGGTCAGTGATTGGCCGAAAGTTGGCATGAAATTAAGAAAATTGACATAGCAGCTGCATTTATAGAACTCGAAATTCCGAGGTCGGTGATGAGGAGAAATAAGAAGAATAAAACAAGGAAGAGACTGAGACTAACAACCAGAGCCCGAGGATGAGACGTTTGTACGAAGCATCATTTGGCAAACTAGACAGTTGATCTTTTGAGGGGCATTGACCAATAAGCATTAAGCTTACCCTTCTTTTTCTGATATTACATCACTGACACATTCATCATCTTGTAATCCTAGACTCAATATACCTTCGCGATATTTCTATCAAATGATAAGAGCCAAAAAATACTTAAGAGATCTTTAAACTTGTCAATTAAAACGATGATCGATATTAGCCAGAGTGACATCTAATCTCAACTGTAAGAATTCATCAACACTCAAATATGAGTACATTCCATTTTTAAATTGATATCAGTTCTTTAATCATGTAAACAACATGTATTTCAAATAACATTGAGAATGACTTGTTAGTCCATCAAAAAGGCAATTTTGACATCTAATCTCAGCTGTAAGAATTCATTCAAATATGAGTGCATTCCATTTTTAAATTCATATCAGTTCTTTAATCATGTAAACAACATGTATTCCAAATAACATTGAGAATGATTTGTTAGTCCATCAAAAAGATAATTTTGACTTTTAATTATCGTTTACCTTGCATAAAATGGGAGGAAAGAGCCAACAATATTTTGCATCTTTTTGTTGACGTGGAGGGTCGTAAATGTTCTAATGATCGACAAGCTGTTAAAAATTATTTACCAGCTGTATCCGTTTCAGTATTTGCATTTTATTGTTTCGACTCGTAATTCATCTTCTAAGTGACTTTAAACCAGCATCAATTACCACTACTGACACATTCTCAATTCCTGAAAATCTTCCCATAAAAAATTTCCTGATCATTCAGGAAACAAAAGTTATATCATCTTTCAAGTCATTGATGATGCAATAAAAATTTCACTTTTCACCAAATTGTTTGATTCGCAAGAATAGTAATTTGAGATTGCTATGCAGATCTGATAGTGAGTTTGATTGAGCCGGTTAGTAACGATGGAAACTTTCCAATTTCCATGCGGCCTCGCGTGTTTCGTCGGCACAATCTGGCCCCGGCCCAACGATGGAAATGTACTGGTACTTCCAAGTCGATCAGTAACTCCGAGAATCAACTCGAAGCAACGTTCGAAACGATTTCGGTGTCCAATGAGTAACCACAACCTCCGATATATTGGTCCACTTGGCTCGTAAATTACGACCAGAAATATTCGCAATTCTGACCATCGAGTAAACAAACTAGGGAAACGTAAACGTGTTGCCTAAATTCCGAAGGATAAGCAACAACTAGGCGGAAGTAATGCCAATCAGTCGGCTCCATATTTGAAACGTGCTTCGCGATAGCTGCCAAGAAAATTTAGTTCGACGCCTGATTTAATCGAGTCTCATTTAGATAAGGCTATTAAAAACCATTTCTCTACGTATTTAGATATTTCAATGTAACAAAATGTTTATTTGATACTTTTAAACATGTATCTAAAATACAGACTAAAAATTCTGTATCTAAAAACAAATTAACAGTTTATTTTTAATTTTTAACAAATACTCTATAGAACTATGTACAACTATGTACTCTATGTACAGTAACAATTTGTAAAAATATGATTCGTTTTCTGTAAGATAAGATGATTAAAGATTTAACAGGTGTTTGACTGGCATTCTAAGGCTCAAATGAATTGCTTCAATGCTTCACTTTCAAATTTCTTAGTATACATTTCAACGTCCTAGTTACTACAAAATGCTCAAATGAAAGGAACAGTCGCGGAAAATAACATTTCGAAAATCTGCAATGTTCAAATGATACTGAATTTAATATAAATGAATTTTAATACCGACAATTAAATTAAAGTTACTAAACAGTGGTGCTGTTTTCAAAGAATTTTTGTATGGGTTGCCCTACACTTTCGAAAAAAGTAAATTACTTTCGACAATTTTTTCAAAATGATTTCCTTTAGTACACATTAGGTTTATAAACATTAATACAAGAATCTGTAAAAGCATTCACGCTGCTTTATTTGAAAGTCTTGTGAAGCCTTCTGACATCGCACGCATTTTCCATCTTCTTGTAACTAGAATTATTCCTCAATAAAGTAAAAGAATACAATGAAATTTTCACAAATGAGAAATAATAGAATAGAAAATAAATATTAGATGTGAAAAAGTAAAAAAAAAATTAACTTTAGACTTTGATACTGTTCAGAAAATTCATTTTTCGATTGTGAATGGTTCTTAGTCGCCCAAATAAATAAAAAAGATTTTAAACTAATTTTTTTAATTAAAATGAATCATTCTTTGATTACACTGTAAAAAATCCGTTGTAAATGTATCTTTATGTTCACTGATTCACGTGATAATATTACGCTTTTAGTGTAAAATTCCAACGTTATTTATCACTGCAATTTTACACTAAAAGCCTAATGTTACTACGTTATTTATCACTGCAATTTCACACTAAAAAAGTAATATTACCACGTGAATCAGTGGACATAAAGTTGCATTTACAACGGATTTTTTACAGTGTGTAGTTTAAAGATTAAAAATTAGGTAAAAATAAAATTGGTTTGCTTTGTATAATAAAATAAACTAATAAACTTTGTATAACTATAATAAAATAAGTTATCGAAATTATTAACAATTTAATGATGACAAATAATAATTTTTTGAAAATACATAATAAATCCTTTTTTTAGTCGTAACAACATATTTTGATAAAAAATATATGTGTAATTTTTATTAGTTTTGTGTTAAAATAGATTTCTGATTTTATTAAGAAAGAACGGAATTACAAGAACATAATTATTTTTAGGGTTGGTCCATATACCACGTGGATATTTTTGCTATAGTAGTATAGTGTAATATACTCGTATCTCATTTTACACCAAATAACTGAAAAAGACACGAGTATATCACACTATAGCAAAAAGGTCAACGTGATATATGGATGGCCCCCTAAAAAATAATAAAATTTTTATGAAAAATTTTTCAGAGATCAACTTTCCTTTTTTGACAAATTCTTTTTGGTCTTTCTGTGACGATTGTCTCTACTTTATCATTGGTTTCGCAAGTTGGACTTTTGTCTTTCGCAAGATTTATTTGAGCTTTATCTTTCTCATTGGCGTTTTAATTAATTTTTTGACGCCTTTTTTCTTGCCCAGGGTGTCTAGCGATCAGGCCATTTAAAATTCCCGGTTTTTTCCCGGCCAATTTTTATTCTTCGATCAAGTTAAAAATGTTTTTTTGAGATTTTTAAAAGCGAACATACACATAGAAAAAGGCATTTTAACATAATATACATATAAAAAATTTATATTCTAAAGAAGATAATTATTTATTTACACGTGCCAAACTTATGCTTAATCACAGACTGAAGTGATAAATATTAATCGAAAGTACATATTTTAAAACTTTCGGAACACGTAAAATAAATATTTTTTAACAGAATCACAAATAGTTGCTTAAATGCTATTGAAAAATGAAGAATAAAAAAGTAAAATATAAGTATAATCCCTATCATAAATAAAATTCCCGGGTTTTCCCGATTTCCCGGTCCGCTAAACACCCTATTGCCGTCTTAGCTCTTTTTTATTTTCCTAATCTTTCCTCTTCTTTTAAAAATTTTGTTGATGGATTCGATTTTTGCTTTTTACTTTTGGCGAATTCGCTGTGTATTTTTCTACTAAAAACATAATTATATATTCTAAACAAACGATAAAATTTATAAAAAAATTACCACGAAACACAGTTTCCACGAAAAATGTAAGTTTCCAGTTTCCACGAAATAAGCTTATACTTTTCATTTGAATAAATAAATAAGCACCATTCATAATGATAAACGTATATATTTTTAATGAAGTTAAACATAAATAAACAACAAGCATTAGGAATATCACAGAATGGTATCAAGTCGTAAAATTGGTTCTGCAATTACATATTTTTTGCATTAAAAAATTATATTATTGGTTTATTTCGACTCTTTTATAACTAAAACAGAATTATTTATATAAACGACTTTCTTTTCATTATTTTTTTGCAAAGTTTTTTCGATAGAGTTCCATTTATTATCAACCCAGCCCTGACAAGCCAAAAGTGAGGTTACGTTGATGGATGTTACGTCGATGGAAAACAACACAAAAAGTATTCCTAAAGTTTTAAAGTAGAATGAATTGTAAAATCCTTTAGAAAATCATTTTCTCCCGTTCTGATCTAAATTTTTACCTTTATTCATTAACTTTTGTTAAGAAACATAAAAGTTATTGCAAGTTACGTCAATGGATAGTAATAAAAATACGCAAGGTTTTCTTGGACTTTTTTTTCATATGTGAAGAAAGTTCTTAATTTTGATTATTTTTGCCGTTTAGTATATTACATAAATTTTTTATTGTTTTTAGCCTTAAAAGGCTATTAATACAAATTTTATTTCATCAGAGGAGATCAACAATAGCAGAACAATATGAATAATATAGCAGGCATATAGCAGGCATCTGCATAAACGACTCTCCTCTGATGAAATAAAATTTGTATTAATAGCCGTAAAAGGCCAAAAACAATAAAAAATTTATGTAAAGTTCTTAATGTTTATACTTAAAACTTTAAGGGTGAGTAGTGAGATGTTTTTCCTTCAATTTTACATCAAAACATGATGCAAAAAGGTATTCCTACTTGTTAAACGACAGCTGTTTATAATCGACGTTATCTCAAAAATATTTTCGAAGACACTCATATTGGCGTGCACATATAATGCAAATTGCATTAAAATCAAAATATCAATGATAAAAACTGAACTTTTTGAGTCTTACTTTAAGATCCTTAAGCATCAATTTTTAAGTAATTCACTATTTATTTCCTACGTGATTCTAAAATATGCCTTAGGCATGTGTGGACATCTCTTAAAGCCATTTTTTGGGTACATAGTATTTTTTACTCTGATCCACAATAATATAATCTAATTTTTACTGCGGACCTTATTATGAGGTAATAAAATGAAGATCTACCAAGTACCAAGTTAAGTACTAAGTTTTACAATAATACATCCACTAGTTTTAATAATATAATCCATGGACACCAAAGTGCCCTGTCTGTAGAGACAGGGCACAAAAACCCATATGTATCAAAGAAATAAATTTTCTCTCTGCACCTTTAAAAATTTAAATTGATTTTTTATGAAATAATATTTTATGCGAAAACTTGTACAAGACTTTTGATACTCAGCTGAGAAACATTTTGTTATATAATGAACTTCTTCCGCAAGAGAAAATTGTTTTCCTCCATGTAAAAATAATGAGACGTTATAGAGCTCTAAGACTAATATTTCCTAAAATGCATTATATTTAAGATATTAAACTGGCTCTGAGTAAAACTAAAGCTGTGTAATTTCTTGGGTAAAACGATCTTTAGGAGAGATCATTCCACTCTTTGGAGAGGTGTCCTTTTTAGGTACAGCAAGTAAAAGTACCACAAAGCCAATATACGCAATGCGGTCTTGCACGTTCCAAGTCTCGTTGGTGTGTTTCTTGTGCATGTGAAATGAACACACATAAATGCATATTACACACATACGTATAAATTACACACATACATATACATTGCACACACAAACAAACATATATATTATTACATTACACACAACTGTTTTAATACGCTGTGGCGTAATGGATAAGAAGGCGACGCCGGGTCTGGTCTCGAGGAAGTGTCTATGCCTCTGAATACCCAAATACGCATACATACGAACAGAATAACAGAAAAATGTGTCACCTGCAAAACGTGACTTTTTATTTATTTATTGATAAGCTGGTCCGATTTCATTTTCAACCGTGTGATAATTAGAGCACTGGGATTCAGTAATAGAATAACGTGACTAATGTGAAAAGCGTGGGAGCGAAAGTCGAGACCCAGGAATCAACCGCTTTTGTTAATCAAATTAAGTCAGTATTTTTCGTTTCAAATTTTCAAAGTTCGATTTCCACCCACGATAATAGCTTTCGATTGTCAAGTCTTTTTTACAAGGAAGATTCAATAATCCTTCAAGGTTAATTGATGAATTGGAGGTATTTTAAAAAAATTCTATTATGATTCATGCAATTGAAATTTATTCACTCTTCTTGGCAGAAGTCAACTGCGTAAAAGATTGTGGAAAATTCTCAGTAAAGTTAAAGTTTCCGAATGAATAAAGAATCCACTGTTTGTCAAATAAACATATAGAGACATCAACAATCGTCACGTGGCCATATACTATAAAGTATATATAAATTTCACTTGGCACAGTGTCAATAGCTTGTTTTCTAGTATAATTATTAAAAATTAATCACACCTCCATAAACACGTGATAGAAGCAAGAGTTCAGTAGCGTTTTCTCTCTAGACACAAGAGTCATCCTTGTTTACAAAACCGTCAAAACACTTTTTTTTAAAATATTAAACTTTATACTGATATCGTTACATCCGCATACACATTTAAAACATCCTATGTACATAAAATGTCTGGCATTTGAGATAAGACTTAAAAAGAATAATTTGGCTTCCAAAACATATGAATAAAAATAACAATAGAAAAAATTCCGATTGGAGACTGTTTTTGTTTTCTCCACTCTACAACTTGTTTAAATACACACCTTTACACTGAAAAAAATGGTTTCGTTGTCCCAGCTAGACATTTAGTTGGATTCCGTCTTTTCTAAGAAAATATAGCTGTGTTACCTAAATTTCTAGAAGTGTTACCTAAATTTCTAGCTGTGTTACCTAAATATCTAGCTGTTTTAGCTAAATTTTGCCATCTAGAAATTATCGAGCTAATTTACCTAGATAATTTCTAGATGGAAAAATTTAGCTAAAACAGCTAGAAACTTAGGTAACTCAGCTATAAATTTAGGTAACACAGCTATATTTTCTTAGAAGACGAAATCCAGCTACACGTCTAGCTGGGACAGCTAAACCATTTTTTTAAGTATAAAATTCAGCGATTATTCAGACGCAAAAGTGTGATTCTAGATTTTCACATGTCAAAAGATTCCCCAGTTTGTATTTGGTTCAAGAGAGAAAATTTTCCTGAATCCTTTATGAAGAAATCATAAAAAAATATTGAATAGTCTTTCGCAATATTGAAAAGAATCTTCTGGTAGCTTCGTATGCTAGAAGCGTAATTTTTATTGACTATTTATTATTCATTACAGCATTTGAATATAAAATATTTAAAAGACTCGTGAGAGAGTGGAAGAATATTCATTAGTATGTCATGACACAGAATAATAGACTGAACCAACGAAAGTGGAGGAACGCGTGTCTCGTGATCCATGATAGTCAGACGATCTACTGAATTGGATGATTACGTTGACGTTTAGTGTTTAATGTAAGTTCCTCTTTCTCTTACAGTTTACACTGCCCCGGGTCGATGCACCAACAAACCCGTATGGCAGATAAAATCAATGTTATTTTCATCTCACTATTATTTTTTATAATTTACACTACGATTTAATCATCCAAAATGCTTTATTAGTTAATTTGAAAATGCTATACATACAAAGGCATAAAAATATCGAATTTAGGGGAGAAAAATAAAGGATTTTAGTTTCAAAAAATTCTTTCGTGAATACATTAATGTACACAACTGTACGCATTGATCAGCCAGAGTAGGTGGGAATGGTACCGAAGGCGAGATGCAACGTGAGATACTCAAGCAGGAAGTGAATCGTCGACCGGAAAAGAACCCTAAAGTAGCCTCGTCTGCAAATGTCGAGCACCAAGTTACTATAACTATAAATGCACTTGATGATAGGACAAGTAATTGGCTAGTTAGTCAACCGGAATCACATTTTGATTGCTTCTAATTCAGTTTGAAATCGATTTAAAAATTTGTTTTCAGTGTTTAATTCATTTAGATTTTATTTTATTAACTTGAAAAGCTTCTTTTGAAACGAAAATGAAGGATTCTAAACTTTCGAACACAAAACAATACAATTTTAAATCTTGTAATATCCCCTCTTTTGAATGAAAACTTCTGAATAGCCTTGAAATGACAATTCTAGGGTGGTCCAAAAAAACGACTTCCGAATTTTTGTCATGCCGCCTCATAAAATTGCCAATGGACCTGAAAAATGATACCCTGAAAATTTGAGCAAAATCGGTAAATAATAACACGTGCCTTACAATCCATAAATTTTCCCATGTTATCATTGCGAAAAGCGTGATTTTTGGAAATGCGTGAATACGTTTTGAAAATGTATGTTAAGGTGAAATGGAAAGTCTAATTTCTTATCAGAAACTGTTTAAAGAATGCAAATTAACAGTATATGTGTTTACCATGATAACACCCTCTTATTCATCCCCAAAAATAAAGAAAATAAATATAATGTAATGTAGAAAACAATACAACTGTTATAAGAAAACTCTTAGTCCAATACATGTATTCCTGAAAGAGAATATTATTTACTTGTAACTAACTTAGACTCAAAACTTAGTCTAAAGCTATTTCGATTGAAAAGCAAATTTTTTGCTACGTAAAACTGCCGAAATTTGAAAATTGTTTATCTTAATTGTTTATAAACATTCAGATTGTTACATTTTACCAAATATTATCAAAGATATATTATTTTCAGGAATATATACAAAGTACCCATTCTGGCGATCGACGAAAATTTAAATTTGATAAAATCTTAAATTTAAATATTTTGTCACAAGAATTGTTTATAACAATGGTTATTGTTAACTTTTCAAATATTTTTGTGATTAGCATATATTCGCCCAATTTGCAATATTCGCAATATTCGCAATATTCGCAATTCGTCCAATAGTTTAAAACATTTCCAGCGCAATGAAATTTTTTTTCTACACGAAAGGAACAAGATTTTTAATTTGTTTATATAATTTGTTTATAAAAATTTATATTGTTATATTTAACCAAATATTATTAAAGATTTATTATTTGAAGGGATACCTGAAGTCGTTCTGGCGATTGCAGGAAATTATAATTTGAAAAAACCTCTAATTTAAATATTTCGCCACAAGAATTGTTTTTATAATTGTTATCTTTTTAATTATTTTTGTGATTAGATGTTATTCCTACATTAATACTTTTACACTTTTAACAATAAGAAAAATTTTTTACTGATAATAAGACTATGTGCCAATTTGTTCATAAGATTTGTTTATAACAATTAAATGGAATAATAAAAAAATTATTTGTATTCTGCGAGTCCCAAAATTTTCATTTAAGACAATACAAAGTTTATCTGAGCAGTTATTAAAGCGTAAAAAATTGTTATATAAAAAATGTCAGTTTCTCCACACTTTGAGTAAGAAAATTATTAATAAACAAATAGAGCAGACAAAACTTTTGACCGCGAAGCTCTTCAGAATTTTGTGCACTTTAATTAAAAAAACAAAATAGAAATCGGATCAAATTTGAAGGTTCTGGACATTTTTGAACGAAAAAAGTGCATTTCCTCCCAGTGTGAACCGCAACAAAAAACTTTATCTTGATTAAAAATGCTTAAATATATTGTAGAAGTAGTAATAAAAATAGCAATTTTACGTCTAAATAAGCGATTTTTTTTCGTAACGATTATTTCAATGCATCTTGTTAGTGGTACTGAAATAAGTATAGCAAAATAATATAGAAAATAGTTTTGTTTATATTTTGTTTATAAAAGTCAGAATTTTCTATTACTATTTAATAATATTAATTGAGAATTACATACTGACAAAGTTACTTATTCAAGTACCACTATCAAGATGCATTAAAATAATCATTACGAAAAAACCGCTTATTCAGGCATAAAATTGTTATAGATAATTGTTTATTTAAAGTTTTGTTAATAGCAATAACAACTGCGAGTTGGTGCCACACTTTTTTGATGAAATATAACCACTGCAGCTATTTATTATAATTTAGAATTAATTTGGAAGTTGTTTGATGAGAAAAACAATACAATTTGTTTATTAGAATATTTATAATAATGGTAATTGTTAACTAACTCTTATTTTCCAATCTAATTACTACTCCTACGAGATATTTAGGCATTTTTAATCAAGATAAAGTTTTTGGTTGCGGTTGAGCACCGTATGAAAACAATTCTTTATATAAAATTACTTAAATCTCAAACTGAATATGTATTTATATTCCTGAAGTGTACCTGCAATAATTTTGATAGATAGCGACTTCTCTTACGTATTTTCTTCGGAGAAAAAAATAATATTCGTAAAATGTTCAATTTTGATGTTCTATTTGTTTAAATAATAAATTCTACAGAGTTAAATTAAAAAATCGGTCCTGAAGTCGTTCTGTAGGAATTAATCCTGAGCATTTTAAACAAAAAAAACATCAAAGTCAGTCAAGAATCCGTGGCCCTAGAACCAAAGGTTCTATCTAACTTTTTTGCTGAAATTGAGATTTTAATATCAATAAATAATTTGAGTAATTCTGCACAAGTCGTTAATCAAAATTTCGGTATAGTTTCTTAAATATTAAAAAGTTTTAATTAAGAGTTTTAATTGAATTTAATTTTATTAAATTTAAAATTTAAGTTTAATTAAAAGTGTTTTTAACCTTGTTTAACCTACTTTTTATAAAAAACAATTGAAGTCTACCTTATTCGAGAATGACAGTACAGAGCCCAAAATTCCATATCTTCATGATTTGTCATAATTTTGAGCTGAAAAGTTCCACCTTGAAAATCCATAATTTATTGTAGAACTCTCGGAAGTTTTCAAGGCTTAAATCTTTCATAAATGCTCTAAATATTGAATTATTCTATTCGGAAACAGATTTAAAAAGTTTTTTTCCAAATCGGTTGATTTCTTTATGAACGAACAATTTTCAAACGCCTCTCCTGAAAAGTTGTCAAAAACCAAGATGAAACCCTTTGGTTCTGGGGCCACGAATTTTATTTTAGGTTGTAGTGGATTATGAACAGTAAATTCCTGATTCCTCCCACTGTGCACCCTAGTCAACACAGAAAAAAATCTAGTTTCAAGCCAAAATGGTCTAGTTTCAAGCCCAAAAAGTGAGCTTCAATCTGTAAAATTTTAAGTTCTGAAGGAAAATGACAGATTTACGCCGTACACCTGGAGACAAACGATACCCAAAACAAGCTGTAACAAAAACTAGGCTTTTTTTCCTGTGAATTTCCTTAATTTCTATTTTTTTTCTTTTCTTGAAAAATTGATAGGCATTTTCCTGTAAAGTAAGAATGAATGTAATCGTGTGTAAAATGCAAGTGATGTAATCACGGTGCAACTCATAATACAATCAGGCTAATAATTTGTGTTCTCATATTTCTCATAATAAACAAACACTTCCGGTCGTAGAGTCATTCATGATGTACGTTGTACGTAATATGAGAATGAATTCAATACTTTCTTATTTCTTGTCTTATCACAAAGTCCTTGAAACATTAAAGCGCAGTTTAAACTTTATATTATATCAAAGAACGCATTTTCAGCGGATGTTTTTCTGAAATAGTTGAGGATCGATAGAAACGTTTATGTAGAAAGTAGGTGGTAATCTAAGTATAAATCCAGAGTTATAACGCCAATCGATTACGTTCATATTGCTATTGCTCATGAGAACGAGAAGTAAAAGTGTGAGTCTCCGCGTGGCGTGATCCTCTGGTTGGAGAATTTAAAATACGACTTGCCACGTGGCAACATTTCGTTCTACGAATAAATGTTAACTCCTCCATTTCATTTGGAATTTCATCCGAGATTTTGTAAAAGATTATGGAATTTGTAATTTGTAAAAGATTATGGAATAAAAAATTATGGAATAATTTTTCATTGCTTTATTTTATGTTGTACGTTCAAATAAACATACAATTGCAGAAACAGAGAAATTAATATTTAATTAAATATATATTTTTATATTTATGTATGTAATTGAAGAAACAGAGAAATTAATATTTAATTAAATATATATTTTTATATTTATGTATACAATTGAAGAAACAGAGAAATTAATGTTTAATTAAATATATACTTTTATATTTGTGTATTTCAATTTGTCGGAGTCATTTGTAAATTGAAAGAAAATATCAATATAGTAAAATGGAAAACAAGAGCACAATTAGAATTTAAAGAGTGCTTTCAAACTTCCACATTCGTGAAGGATGTGCGAAGTGCATTGTAATTAAACCAATTGCAGTCGCTTCAGTTAAGAATCGAGAATCCAATTAAGCACTTTACTATTCCAGGAATAAAGTAGAACTCCTTAGAAAATTTACATGAAATTCACGCCTCTTCACCAAATAGAGAAACACAAAAAAAATTATTCAAATTCAACAGAATAATCATAAAAAATAATTTAAACTTCTTTTCGTCAGTGTGGGACTAAGTTTGACAAGTTTAATTTAAGAACTAGAGAAAATTACGTTAACTTACTAAAATACATAACGTTTAGTAAAAATAAAAACTTCTCATAAAGTTTTGAATAATTCAGTGAAAGCAACGTCAGACAGCATGTAAGATAATTTGGAGCAGCTGCTATAGCATTAGGATTTAAATAGGCATTTCATTTTATGAGCAAAGTAGCCTAAGATTTTCTTAGTACATATATCCTAAAGTGCAGAATCTATTAAGTTTAGAATCTGTTAAGTCTTGAATATAGATTATTCTATTTTTAATATAATTACGTGACTTAATAAGTATTCTATATAATTCTATTTTCTATATAATTCTATAATTCTATATAACTCTATTTTATTTAATAATAATTCTTGAAGAATTTGTATAATTGAATATTGTAAAATATTGTAAAAATTGAATATTTTGAGAAATATCTTATGCAACTTGTCGTTTGTAGTTCATTGAGCCTAGAAGAGAGATTTATTTGAATCGAAGTCTCCAGAACTAGAACACGTAATAAATATAACTTCAAGTTTTCCAAAGTGGTTCCATGATTACAAGACTAACTTGGCTTTAAGCCAAGGCATTGTCTTTCCGCAAAGGCGTTTGTAACACTAGAACTCTACGAGCTTAGGCATCGTGGGAACAAAAGAGAAAGGAAAAGATGGTTTGAACAGAATCACACGTGAGACATTATGCTTCGATGAAGGATCATTGACTTTTCTGGTGGCATTTCAAGGGGAAAAAAAGAATGAAACATTTTAGCATTCAATCAAATTAAAAGTAATTCCAATTCAGAGAGTTTTTTTATAATTTCATTTTAGAATACTCTAAATTAAAATCTTATCATACGAGAAATTGAAAGATCGTTTCATCAGAATACACCCCTATTTGTAAAAAAGGGTGGACCGAAAAAATTCAAAATTATTAGATTCATTTGCAGTAGCACTAAAAAGTTTCTTTGTGGCATTACGAACAAATTACAAAAAAAAAAGAAAATTCAAAAAATTTCTCACCATTGGGCAAGTCGATTGACAATTTTCAAATTTTTAATTTTTTAAATTTGTTGTGTATACAAAAATTTTTTATTTTTTTTTGGGTAAAGTTTATGGAATTGAATAACCTTAGTTGGAAAAAAGTAAGACAAAAATTTTTTCGTCGAAATATAATATTTCAAAAAATGACAAAAAATGCACTCTTGTTAATTTTGACCTAAAGTGGCAAAAAAAATGTTTTTCGTTTTTTATTTTTTTATCCTCTTTTTAATAAACCAAAGAAACACGTATACATTTTTAAGTTTCAAACAAAAATTTTTTTCTATTTTTCACGGATCTTGAAACATGAGCCATTTTTACACAAAAAACAACCAAAATTTTGGATCCGTAATCATCAGTAATCATCAGATTTTTGTTTGAAACTTAAAAATATGTACGTGTTTCTTTACATTATTAAAAAAAGAATTAAAAATTTAAAAAAACTTTTTCGTGCGATGAAAAATGCATTTTTGTACCTAAACTTGCAAAGAAAAATGTAAAAACATTTTTCTTTTCTTCTTCTTTGCAAGTTTAGGTACAAAAATGCATTCTTCATCGCGCGCAAAGTGCATTTTTCATCATTTTTTATGGCAAAAAAAATGTTTTTCGTTTTTTTAATTTTTTTATCCACTTTTTAATAAACCAAAGAAACACGTACACATTTTTAGGTTTCAAACAAAAATTTTTTTCTATTTTTCACGGATCTTGAAACATGAGCCATTTTTACACAAAAAACAACCAAAATTTTGGATCCGTAATCATCAGTAATCATCAGATTTTTGTTTGAAACTTAAAAATATGTACGTGTTTCTTTAGTTTATTAAAAAAAGAATTAAAAATTAAAAAAAACTTTTTCGTGCGATGAAAAATGCATTTTTCATCATTTTTTGATGAATTATATTTCAAAGAAAAAATTTTTCTCTTACTTTTTTTCTGACTAAAGTTATTCAATTCCATAAACTTTACCAAAAAAAATTAAAATTTTTTTTTGCATTCGCAAAAAATTTGAAAAATTCAAAATTTGAAAATTTTTAATCGAATTGCCCAATGGTGAGAAATTAAAAATTTTTTTCTGGAACTTGTTCGTAATGCTACAAAGAAACTTTTCAGTGCTATTACCAATGAATCTAATCTTTTGAGTTTTCTCGGCCTATTGGGCAAGTCGATTGAAAATTTTTAAATCTTGAGTTTTTAAAATTTTTTGTGTATAGAAAAAAAATTTTCAATATTTTTTTAGGTAAAGTTTATGGAAATGAATAACCTGAGTCGAAAAAAAGGTAAGAAAAAATTTTTTCGTCGAAATATAATATTTCAAAAAATGAAGAAAAATGCATTTTTGTTAATTTACACTTGAAGTTGCGCAAAAAAATGTTTTTCGTTTTTTAAAATTTTTTAAAGCTCTTTTTAATAAACTAAAGAAACACGTACATATTTCCAAGTTTCAAACAGAGATTCGATGATTAGTGATGGATCAAAAATTTTGGTTGTTTTTTGTGTAAAAATCGCTAATGCTTCAGAATCCGTAAAAAATAGAAAAAAATTTTTGTTTGAAAGTTAAAAATATATACGTGTTTCTTTAGTTTATTAAAAAGGGCATCAAAAAATAAAAAAAAAAGTAACATTTTTTTGGTCACTTTAGGTACAAATTAACAAAAGTGCATTTTTTGTTATTTTTTGAAACATTTCGACGACAAAATTTTTTTCTTATTTTTTTTCCGTCTAACTTCCATAAATTTTACTCAGAAAAAGATTGAAAAAAATTTCTTTTTAAACACAAAAAATTTAAAAAATTCAAAATTTGAAAACTATCAATCGACTTCTCCAATGGTGAGAAATTAGTTCAATTTTTTTTTGTAATTTGTTCGGAATGCCACAAAGAAAATTTTCAGTGCTATTATCAATGAATCGAATCATTTTGAGTTTTTTCGGCCCACCCTACTGTAAAGCCAGAAAAAAGCGATTTCTTTTGACTTTTTTTTGTTGAAAAAACGTGTGCATATTTTTTTATAAAAGTTTGTTTAATGAAGTAATATTTAAAGACTATTGCGTACAATTTTCATGTAAAAAAATCAATTAGTAAAAAGTTATAGTCGATGCCGAGGAATGCCTTTTATAAAAAAATGTTTTGCGGTGAGCACTCCTGATTGGAACTGGATCATCTAAAGTCGAAAATCAAAAATAATCTAGTTATTATGTTAGTTTATCTAGTCTTTAATCGAAGCATTTGAGAAAAAATAATTTGGGACAAAATAGCGGACGCTGGAAGTGAAGGGTGTGATTTTGAAAATCGGTCACTTCACTTTCAACGTCCGCCATTTTGTCTCAAATTATTCTTTTCTCAAATGCTTTGATTAAAGAGTAGATAAACTAACATATAAACTAAATTATTTTCGATTTTTGATTTCAGATGATCCAGTTCCAAGCAGGAGTACTAACTGCGAAACATGTTTTTTAAAAAGGCATTCCTCGGCATCGACTATAACTTTTCAATAATTAATTATTGTTACATGGAAATAGTACGAAATAGTCTTTAGATGGTATTTCATTGAACAAACAAACTTTTATAAAAAAATATACTCACCTTTAAAAAAAAAATCCAAAAGATTTTTTCTGGCCTTACAAGTAGAGTTCCTTAAAGGGATCTCATCAATATTGGAAATGGTCCGTTAAAATTTCCTGGAAAACACAGAAAAACTCCGATCCTCGAAAGTACGCTGAATTTAGTGTTGTTTTGAGATGCAACAATTTTGACACACAAAAACAAATGATATTCAATGAAAATTTCATTGTTCAAATGAAATATTTCACAATGAAATATTTCATTGTTCAAAACGAGTTGCAACAAATTTCACACCAGTGGTTTTCTGTATAAAGAGGTGTACTCGAATTTAAATCATAGAAAATGCAATTTTTAAATCTGATAATGCTGATACAAGCGAATCTCTGTTTCTAGAAAAAAAATTTCTCAATTCTTTAAAAAGTTTTCATTTGTAATGAAATTCTTTGTTCAGAAAGAGAAATAGGACGACGAATATTCTTGAAATACGTGTATTCGCAGAAGCTGCAAAATATCAAGAGAAATTTGCTTAGACAATTACGACCTAAGAATTGCGTTGCACATAGTTCTGTTGGATGTCCCAGTGTAGATAAAGTTTTGTCTTTTCCGATGCCACCGTGAAGGAATGTGCTTTGGTAGGCTGAACTTGAGCCGCCTCACAGTGGTGAAATTCTGGAACTTACTGTTCGTAATAATTTGTTTTCGGCAACTCGTAACTGATCTTCATGTATCGTTTTTAAAAATACTCAGCACTAAATTGTTAAGAATCGTGTGGTAGCCGATTTTTGAATTTGTTGGTTAGTGAAATTCTACTCATAAATAAAAAAGCTGACAAAATGAGTTTCTTCAATCCTGTAGTCGATTTTTGAATTTGTTGGTTAGTGAACAGAAATATTTGACTGAGTAATGAAGTTGATTGTTATAAATAATGTTTATATAACAAATACCCCACTATTGTAATTTTGGGTAGAAATATGTATTCTTTAAAATTGAATGAAGGTGACTTATTATTGAAAAGTTCATTTTAGCTACACTGCGAAGGGGTTAACAATTTAATGCTGAGTATTTCTAAAAACATGAAAATTACAAAAATGTAATTACAAAAATGTAAAACATGAAAAATGTAATTACATGTAATTACATTTCTAAAAACATGAAAATACATGTATTTACATTTCATGTAAATATATGAAAATCAGTTACGAACTGCTGAAAAAAATTATTATGAACAGTAAATTCCAGAATTTTGACTTTTGCAGTTTTGCGTTATTCAGAAGACCGATAAAAAATACTGCGTCTTTGCTACCTGCTCATCATCAATACGAAGAAAATTAATTGCGACAAAAAAATTCGTATGCAAAATAAAAAACAAAACTTCGAAAAAAGAATATATTTTAGAGTTTTGTATAAAAAGACGTCTTAATTTCGTATCAATAGTTTCAAAGAACATCCTTCCTAAGTTTATCTTTTAAATTTTTTATATGTGCATTATTGTTATTTTTATAAATATATGTTGGAAAGTGATTGGATCAGTCAACGATGGGCTGTGCCAACTCGTAGATCAACTTATATCCAAAAAAGAGACTCCACCACGTGTACAGGAGTGACGGACACTTTTGGGTCATGGACGCTAAATCACGAGAATATTTTTGTAAGTGGGCACTGTCGAGCGCACAGGTCTTGCCGGACGTGCTGTCTAAAGCCTTCTCTTCTGGGTTCAAAAAAAAGCATCAAACAAGCGTAGAAAACTTTCCACGAGAGGACTTTTACTTTTTCGATTGAAATCGTGTCCGAAAAAAATTCGAGCAAGAAATTATGCCAATTACGACATTTATTATGAAAATATATCTTTCTTTAAAAATAGTTCATAATATCGGGTGTTTTCCAATTTGATAAGCATTCTAAATTGGATCGTCTTTCAATTTTAGGACCATCCAAGCTTGAAAGCTGTAAAACCTGAAAAACTGAGGATATCTAAATTTTTCACCTCATAAAATTGCAGAGCCGCAAAAAAAGAAATATTTTTTCCAACTATATAGAGACGCGTGGCGGTCTCGGGTAGATGAGGCAATGAACTTTCGAGTTTCAAATGCTGATAAATAATAATAATAATAATTCATTTTTTCCAGTGACTAGAAGCCTTCAACCCTTAATATGTAATTGCTAAGAAATTTTGTTATTTGAATTGAACAGACAGGCTTCAGTATTTTTGCCTCAGTTTTTGTTTATTTCGCAGAAATAATGTACAAAGAACAACTGATTGGACATGCTGATGGATTAGGGCGAGTGTCGCGTAAAGAATTATAAAAATAGAAATCAAATTGGCACAAGGAGGGTGTAAATTCACGGAAAGGTCTGGCGGTACTCGAGGTCAATGGTACACTTGCTCCAGATTCTTGTTAGACGGAGCCGATAATTTAAACCAGCTTATCTCGAAGTCACCTGTTCTCTATTTCTAATTTTTAAAACCAGATGATTTTCAAAGCCTCAGACCCATTTCTATTTTTAGATTGTTTCGTTCCTTATTTTTAAACAAGAGCTCTACTCGTTCTGGCGACAAAGTGTCTCTTCAGACCATGTTTAATGAATAATCTGATATGATCATAATGCACTTAAAGTGTTCACGGTATTTGTAGATGACAAGCCAACTGGTCGTGCCAGATATGAGCCACCCTCGTGCAAAGTACGTGACAACCAACTCAGATGACGAACTGATGTCGAAACGTCTGAATGTTGCTGAGTGAAAGAGATGATGAATATCATTAGTGTAAAAGGAATGAGAGAGTGAAACACAAGAGGAAAATGACTTTTCTGAATGTAATTACATTCTAACTAACTAAAAATGTCTGAGATGACTAGTAAAATTTAAAAACAATGGAAATTTAGACGTAAACAAATTTAATGTAAAACTAATTTTAAATTAATTGAATATAAAGATAATTTTCTAAAAACTCGTGGTATGATCCTCAAGCAATTTAAGGCTTTAACTGTCATTTATTGAACTTTTTTCCCCTGGCTTCCCATGGCTGTTCTATTATTTATATTTACAGACCATTAGACTGAAGAAAGTTATTTGGATGGAAAATGCGATCAATGTATACGTGGAACGCAAGCTTATTCATTCCGTGAAGAAAACGTTGATAGCCATCTTATAAAATCTATATAAGCATTCTATAATAAAAAGTTGTCAACAGAAAATAATATAATGAAAGAAATATAAAGAAAAAAAATGTAATGAAAGAAACATAAAGAAAAAAAATACAATGAAAAAAATATAAAGAAAAAATATATAATGAAAGAAATATAAAGAAAGACAAAAAATATAATGAAAGAATTTAAATACTAAGAATAAATTTCATTTAATTTAATTATAATACTAAGAATAAATTTAAATACTAAGAATAATGAAAGTTTAATTCTTTCTTTTTTAATTCAACGATATGCGACGCATAAAAAACAATTAGCTTTGTATTTAACACTTTTGTGATAAGAAAGCTCGATGCAGTGCATCATCTAGCAAGTATGATTATCGCCGCACGAATGAATAATAAATTATTCACCACGCAGTCTCCTAACCGCAACTGAAAATTCATACGCATCGATCATTTCATTCTTTATTCATAATTTGATTGAATATTTATTATAATATCACAGAAAATCCCAAAATGTTCATTTTAATCGGAATCATTTTAATCAGTAGCAAAATAAGAAATCGAAAAACAAAAGACTGTGGCAATAGAATAAATGATGCATTTTAGATCAAAATAATATAGTTGCAGATTAAAATAATGCCTCACGATTTACTGTGATATTTTTTGTATAATACATTAATTTTATGTGGAATACATTAATGAATAATCTGATATGATCATAATGCACTTAAAGTGATCACAGTAAATATTTGTGAGATCTAGGATGAAACCAAAAATCATTCAGTTCAAAAATTCACTCCGGTGATTGTATTTGATATTTTGGCCGAATTCACTCCGTTGCACTTGAACGAATCTAGAGTTTCTATGTAAATTTGCGAAACAGATAGACTGCAGGGCATCCTCAAAAGAGGTGCGGCTTCCTCTCCCGGATCAGATCAAGCTTTCTTATTCGTATCCCTATAGGTCAGGGTTGTACAAAATCACTTTAAACAACCTTTAGAAAAAAAATCTTCGCCTTTAACTTTTGCCTTTAAAAAGCTTCTAAAAGCCTCTAAAAAGCTTTTACGCATTAAAAAAAATTCAAACTCAAAAACGAAAAACTTAAACCTTTAATCTAAAATCAAAGTTTTCCCTCGTAAGATGAGACAAGTTACTCTTACTTTCATAAATCGCGATAAAAAGCAGGAACATTGAAAGAGTCTCGAATCAGAGTTAGAAAACAAGCCAACGTCTCAATTGGATTTGTATGAGCATTCACTCGCGTGCCCAGAATCGTACAAACATATCCGGATTCTTATAACAGAATCGACCGTATCTTATGCACTCTCGCTTCCTTCTTACATTTGCATCTTGTCGTGTCGTGACTATCAGTCGAATGGAACGAAAATATAATGAGAAAAGAAATCGTACGTATGGTACAGCAGCTGTGATTGGATCCAGCAAGGTATGACCTGACTCTGCACAAGCACACTTTCACTTGCGCGACAAATCGGCGGCCCTATTTCGAAAAATGAAGATCTGTGTGATGTTGTTTAATGTTGTTTAGATCATGTTTCGAAATAAAAAGTGAAACAATTTTTTTTTAATAAAAAAAATAAACAAAATAAAAATTTAAAAAATTATTTAAATTTATTTAAATTAAAAAAATTAAACAGGTATTTATTAATCTTATTTTCATAAAGAAATAAAAGTGAATAATAAGTGAAATATGCAAATAAAAAGTGAAACCGTTCAGAAAAATTAAACACGTATTTATTAATCTTATTTTCATAAAGAAACAAATAAGAAAAATATCTAGTTATTTAATAGCCATTTAATCAACATAAAATATGTCCTTAGGTTTCAAGAAATCAGGCAGAATTTTTTGTTAAGTAGAAAAATATGTTTTCTAGGAAAGAGATTAGAAATTACCGTCATTATTGTGTTCAATTCCCAGAATGTTACCTTTTGCTTTCAACCTCGCTTTACACTATCATCATTTATTCCGGATTCAAACAATACGAACTCCACTCAATTCCGGAAGAGCAAAAAGGGCACGACATCGATCAGTTAAGTCTGAAATAGCTTGATTACTAGATTGGAAATGACGCATGGACCCAGGAACGACCATAAAAAAATAATCGTAAAGAGAAGCTTCAACACACGCGAGTTGGCTGGATCGAACTTTGGACCTTGAGATTTTCTACGACCAGTGGAGACTGGATAATCCTTCAACATAAAACGAGAATCATTAAAGCGAATATAACAATATTGCTTAAAAGAAGAAAAATTTTACTGAATTTTAACCATTTTAAGGTGTAACAATTTTAAGTATTTTTTTCACTGTGCCAATAGGGCAAGAATAATAACAAAATTTTAATTCTCCTGTAATACAAATTTTGAACTGTTTTTCATTGGAGCATATTTTTTACGAAGTGTTGGCAATATGTGAAGGTCATTTTATTTAGACATATTTGTACGTATAAATACTGTCAGGCAATTCTGAGTGCATAAATGGAGACTGCTCATGTCCAGCTGCACGTCTGGTCTGTCGCCCTAGCGAATTAAAACGCGGGAATTTATTTCACAATTGGCCTATCTCATTCTTCACTTTAACTACAACTATAACTTTATACATATATATATTAGGGTGGTCTAAAAATGCATTGCAAATTTTTTTTTCACTCTACAGGACAAGTCACCACCCCCCCCCCCTCAAAGTTTCCATTTCCGGAGAAGGAAAATCCGTAACTTTTTTTTTGTTCGAAGTTCAAATATTAACATGTGCCACCGGGCACTTCAAAATCCCATTTAATTAACATGGGGGAATTTTGGATTTTCGAAAAATTGAACTCATACTTCAGGGTTTGATCGAAACTTGCCAAGTTTTTTAGGAATTGAAGAGGAGTGTCTACGAAATAAAACCATACTAATAACTTTTATTTTTAACCCACCCTTACCCTCTCCCCTCACACAGAGCACTCCAAATATGACCCAAAAATCAAAAACCTACACTTTTACATTCCCTTTTAACAATTTCTGTCGTCTTTTTATACAAATAGTTACTAATAGACAATTTAAATATTTCCCATGACTTTGTAAACCATTTTTAATTGTTTAAATAAATGTAACTTATTTAAACAATTATTTATTTCCAAAAAATGTAAAAGATTGTATTTTGTATTTTCACTAATATCATTGTATTTTCTGATTGACATGTAATAGTTAGTCATTGTTTGGAGTAGTAAATTTTTTCAAAAGCATTATGTATTTATTTGAACAATTAATTATTGTTTATTTTCAAAATTTCTGAAAATTGAGCCAGAGATGTCCACCTTTTTTCAAATTGGTATCTTATGCTACTTTTTGTTGAATGATTACATAATTTTGATACATTGCTTCTAATTTTTAACAAATTTCTATTTGTTTAAACAATTTTTATTTGCTACAGTTTTTTTCAATAACTAAAAAAATGAAATCAAATAGAATACATACAATTATTTTTCTGACTGTATAGTGTACAGGAAGAATATATTAACCATTTTTTAATTGTTTAAACAAATATAATTTGTTTGAACAATTATTTAAAAGAAAATATTTCTAAACACGTATTTTCTGAATTAAACGTAATATTGAATGATTTCGAGGAGTGGTAATTTCTGTTAAAAACGTCATGTCATTGTTTAACAAGTTTTTATTCATTCAAGCAGTTTTCTCTTTAAAAATGTGGACCAACAATATAAAATATTACACATAGAATTATTTTCGTAAATATATATTAATATATATTTTTTATGTCTTCCAGTATGTCAGCTTGATATTCATAAAAGACTTTCAAATGCAGTCTAATTACAACGCTGATCACAAAATATTATTTTTTGGCCGAAGACAATGTTTTATTTCTGATATCTGGAAACTCTTTTCTATAATTTTTTACTACTTGTAGTAAGTACTGTTTTTGATCGTCATTTGTTGTTATCAAGTAGTTAAAGTTCGATATTATTATTTTATTATTATTTATCGGCATTTGGAACTCGAAAGTTCATTGCCTCATCTACCCGAGACCGCCACGCGTTTCTATC
>JBAGKK010106151.1:0-25759 GCA_037177015.1 Euceroptres primus
CATAAAGCTTAAGACCTAAGGCCACAAGGAAAAACCATCTTTACTACGAATTGGGTCTATAATTGTCAAAAATTATTTAATTTAATTTAATTTATTATTTTATTTATTTTATTATATTATTTATTATTTTATTTTATTTAATTATTTAATTGTCATAAATTATTCTGAAGAGGCTATAATATTATAGTGAAATGCATTAAACGTTTTAAGGAATAAACATTGTTTATTTAAAAACCCATAAAGCTTAAGACCTAAGGCCACAAGGAAAAACCATCTTTACTACGAATTGGGTCTATAATTGTCAAAAATTATTTATATTATGTTTTATTTAATTGTAAATATAAAAATTGGATTTAGAATGGTATAGTCTATCATAAATAGTCCTGTGATTAAGACCCTTCTGCAGTGAAGTAATAAGATAAAACAAAGTTGGATGAGCGTGAAATAGAATAGTGATAGAACTGCATCGAAATGAATCGAATCCAGTAAACAAATCAAATTAGGGCAAGACCGAACGAGAAAGAAACGAAATGCGAAAATTGCTTTGAAACATTTCTAATATATGAAATGGAAAAAATATGCCAATATAAAATAAATGAAAACGAAATTAAAAAAATAAATAAATACAAAATGCAAAACATATAAATAGATAAATAAATAGAAAATAGATTTATATGAGATTTTATATGATGAAATATAAAGAAACTGAAGTTTGATACAATATCGAATCGGGATGAAAATTAACTGCCTTTGATGCTCTCAGTCTATTGAAAACACCTCGATGAGATCCTTTGAAACTAAGAACCCCGTGGAATGTGTTCAATGCAGCATCCCCTGTGAATCTGGAAATCCTTTGACTCCAATAACTATGAGGGACGATTTACTGGCATCGATTATGAGCGGACGAACGATCGGATGGAAGGAATAGCGAGTGATGATATCAATCGATGGGTATTGCGTTACTTGCCTCGTTCATTCGAGCTTCTGTCATTAAATTACAAGTAATTATATATACATATATACATCGCGTCACATTCCATATACTCCATTCCGGCTTATATACTTGATAAAGCCAGAATCTCTTTTCAATTAAAAAACTCCATGGAAACGATGAGAACTCCTTTTTTTTTATAATAACATGTCGCTCGATAATGAAATGCTTCCTTTTTAATTGAAACGTACAAATGACATATGAAGTTTTCTAAATTCATTTTCATCACAGTCAATCCTAAGGTATAATTTTGATCTCCGATTGGATCAATTAAAGCTGCAACACTTTAATCCTTCGGTTCTTAGAAAAGCCACATTCGATCAATTTCAACTGACAGTTGACCAGCCTGAAGTTGGGCATTGAAGGATTTTTTTCATTTCACATTAATCTCGAAATAATCGGCAACACTTTTTTAACACCTTATGATTTACTGTGATTCTGTTATTAAGATTTCTCAATACATTTATTTTAATATTTATGTGAATAGTGGTTATTTTGTAAGGTTTTCGGTCAGTATTTTTAATAGTCTAGATCTTCAACTTTATTACCGTTCACAGTAAATCGTGGGATATTATTTTATTCTGTAGTAATATTATTTTGATCTGAAGTGGATCATTTATTCTATTGTCAGTCTTTTGTTTTTTGATTTCTCATTTTGCTGCAGATTAAAATGATACCTTGGGATTTTCTGTGGTCACTTTAGAGGAAACACAATAAATAGTTAACAATAAGTTTAAAAATGAGAAAATAATGTGTGTAATAAGTATTTTCAATTAATTTTACACACAAAATAATGTGTATAGTAAGTATTTTCAATTTACTGTCCTCCTTGAGAAATTAAACAAAAAATGTTTTGTTTAATTTCTCAAGGAGGACTGAAAAATCCTGATAAAGAAAATTTCCGAAGCTACAAAAATAAAATTCCCGACATTGTAAAATCGCCGACAATATAGAACTCGCGACAGTTTATAATATTACCGAAATTGAAAATTGTCAATATTGGAAAATCACCGACGCTGTGAAATTCCCGACCCTAGAAAATTCCCGAAAAAAGGGACAACTGAAAAATCCAGATAACGAAAATTTCGGACACTGCAAAATTGTCGAGAAACAAAATTGTCGAAAAACAATATTCATAACATTGTAAAACCGCCGACAATGCAAAAATCCCTAACACTAGAAAATTCGCGCCCGATTATAACTTTACCGAAATTGAAAATTTGCGACACTGAAAAATTCCCGACAACAAATTGTCAATATTGTTAATATTATTAAACTTATTAAATTTTTTATTTATTAAAACAATCTTTTAAATTTATTTTCGGGAATTTTTAAGAGTCGGAAATTTTCAATTCCGATAATATTGTTTATATTTCTACATCTTTGTATATTGTATTATGTGTATACTCTGTTCAACTCCTAAAGGTGATTTATAGCCCTGTGCGCTTTTTTCTCAATAAATTAAAATTAAATTAAAATAAAAATATTTTAGATTGTCGGGAATTTTCCAGCGTCGGAAATTTGATGTTGGCGATTTTACAATGTCGGGAGATTTATTTTTCAGCAATTTTCTTTGTCGGGATTTTTCAGTCACCCCAACAAAATAAAAAATTGTTTTAATAAATAAATAATTTAATAATTTAAATAATTTAATTTAAAATATTTTTAAAATACAAAATAACTTTAATAAATTTATTTCTTAAATTATTGTTCAAATTTATTCATACAACTTATACAATTTTATTATTTTATAATTTTATTCACTTTATTTTACTTACAATTTATACCATTTTATTTATACAACGTCGGTGATTTTACAATATTGGCAATTCTCTGTCGAGCATTTTCCACTGTGTGGAATTTTCAGTTTCGGTAAAATTACCTACTAAGATGAAAAGAAAATTTCTTTCACCTTATTAACCAAATGCCACACAGTTAATCACGAGGTATCAAAATTATCCAAAAAATGGATGAATTTAATCCGTAACAATTTTATCCAAAAACAAATGAATATTTTTCCCAAGTATTTTCAATTGTTTCTGATTCTTAGAAGAAATTGATCTGCACCGATTTGATATTCTAAATTTTCTGTCAATTAGAAAACACTCATGACTTTTCCTACATTTGTTTATAGCCTTCATTTAAACATGTAATGCCTTGACTTGAGAGGCAAATTGGAATTGGCAATATCCTGAAAGATGGTGGTCCAAATTGCGAATCAGGGAATCTCATCAAAATAATGGTCTCCAGGATGGAAGGTAAATTGTCGCGGTCGAATACATAATGAGTAATGTTCGAGTGAATTAGTTTATCCGTATCCACACTCGAATTTGTGGAGAATTGTACGAAGGGGTAATGGACGTTCCAGTCGCTCTTGTGGCTTCAGACTGTTGTACATATTGAAATTACCAGCCATCAGATTGGCAAATGCGACTGCTAAGGGTGAGAGGCTCCGATCAGCAAGTAATTGCTTCATTCCAACAGAAGCCTTGGTCTATATATTGTGGTCAACTCTGCTAAGGACTAGACACTAGACCGGAAAACGCAAACGATCGGAAGACATTGAGTCTTAAACTAACAGAACGTCTTGTACCTTAATGGCTCACGACAGTTGTAGATAATGGTCATGCTTCTGCTTTTATTTGTCCAGTTTATGGATTCTCTCGAGAGATATATTCCTGAATATACTTCAATGCTTGTCTTTGTATCGATCAGGCACCAAACATAAAAACACAAAGAGATATTCACTCTAAAAATTGATATTTTGATAGAAATTATAATTAATACTACAGTAAATATTTAAAACAAAAAGAATGGTAAACCTTTACAGATTCTTGCAGTAAATTCCAACTAAATAGTACCCCCATCGCACGGAATATTTCATTCACATTCCCGGAATATTCCATTGGAACATTGGGAGTATTCCAGCAATATTGTAGGAACCTTAAAATGTCCTACATCTGGAATATTCCCGGGGAATATTCCTGCGGAATATTGGAACATAACTCTGAATGTACCCTGATTGTTCCTGTGGAATATTCCCGGAACGATGCCCTGGAAGCGTCTTGAATGTTCCTGTGGAATATTTCTGGAACATTGTCCCGCAAGTGCCCTGAACGTTCCTATGGAATATTCCTGTATCGTTATTCCGAAATAAACTAGAAAATTTCAAACTTTTTCGCTCATAGAAGATTCAATAATAAAAATGAATCTAGGATTCTTGTGCTTTATTTTATAATCTACATATTATATATATATATATATATATAACATTTTTACAATATCGGTAATATTTTTACAATGATGTTACTCAAAGAATTTTTTTAAGTGGCCTAGAGAATTAAACAAAGAGATTTTTTTATTATGATCCGTGATTACAATATTCTTTTAAATTTTCGATAAGATACAGTCTACATGTTGAACATTCGACATTTATTTAATTTCTTAAATACTAAAATTTGGAAGATTGACCGAAACATAATTATGGCGAATTCATCGAAAATAGGTGAGCCAATCAATTTAAAAAACTTCTCGGCGCCTATCCGATATTGTGTTTGAGATAAATTTCCTAAGTTATTAGCACGTCTCAAAAATTCCTCAATTTATAAAGCCAAAGAATAACTATTCAATTTTAGTTTGCAAATATTATTAAAAAAACTTGAGAAGGGAAGGCGAAAGAGAATAAGGTGTGAATTAAATGGGGCATTATTTAGAAAATATAATTTTAATTTTACACCATTATTATCAAAAGTTAAACTCCAAACCTATAACGGTATGAAATATTATTGATAATTTATACCTTTTAATTTTGTATACTCCTCGGAATAGTAAACATAAAATCTTCTTTCCTTCAGTTCATCTAATCTCAGTTAAAAAATTCAACTTATATTTTCAAATTATTTACAATATCCAAACATTAAGGCTCCCAGGAAATAATAGTTCCTCAGTTTCGAAAATTTCTGTAAAAAATTGCTATTTATTTCAATTTTCAAAGCATCATTTTTCTTAATTAAGATTTTTACAATCTCTTCTAAACTCAATATAAATAATATTATATAGCAGATAAAAGTATGTTCACAATGTTGAACTCCAAAAAAAGTTATCAAAAAATAATGAAGGTTTGGAATGAAAATCTCGATTCCTTTTTGATTTGTTGTTTTCAAGACTAATAGCGAATAGATCGTGTGAATTTAAATTCAGAAGTATTTTGTAAAAAAGATTCAAAAGATAGTCATTGATGAATTTTGTTTAAAAAATAATATATAATATAAGTTCTTTGAGTTTCGAAATGTAAATGTCAATGTGATTTTAACAAGAAAAGTTTTTGTCTGTTTTTTATCGTGAATGGGTTTCACGTTTCTAAATTGTATTTCTAGTTTGTTAATAAAGTAATCTATAAAGATTTATGTTTTTATTATGGAATTTATTTAATTATCAATCTGTTGATCTGTTGATTGACTAAAAACGATTTATACTACTGATTCAATAAAGATTTCTGTTTTTATTTTGGGATTTATTTAATTATTAATCTGTTGATCAGTTGATTGACCAAAAACGATTTGTACTACCTGATTTTCAATTAATTTTACATTTATTTATATTTTATACATTTCTTTCGGCTTCAAAGTTGTTTCGGAATATATTATTAATAAGCTTCTTTTAGGGGAATTGTCTGACAAAAACCGAATTATGCTACTGAATAACTGACCAAAAATAACTTTACAACTGATTGTCTGACAAAAATTGGGATATTCTACTGATTATATTGGCAGTTTTTATTTTTCAATATTTTAATTATTACTTGACTTGATGTCTGACTAAAAACGGCATATACTACTGATTTTAAATTAATTTTATATTTATAAATAATAAGTAATATAATTTCTACCAAGTTTATTCATATCATTTTTAGAAAGATGTCCATGCTATGTAACCTCTGAGAATATTAGAGAAATTAGACTGAGACTTGCATGTCATGTGTTCCATTTCAAGTTTTCTGTCGACATTCTTCTTTCTTGATCTATTCTATGACTATCATTTTCTGCAAATTTATTATCTAACTGAAACAACAATGATTTTATATAGATTAAAAAAGAAATGATACTATTATATCTAAATGATTTGTATTGATTATTATGACAGAAAATGAACGAAGTAAGCTGTTAGAATAATTTAAAGTTCTTCTATTTGAAAAAAATTGGTGTTCGCTTATTGCTCACTTCATAATTTTCGAGCTGAATTTTTTTTGTCCTTAGAAAGATCATGTATTTTTCATAAATTACATACAGTTATTACCTATCCATTTAGTTATTTCACAATTTATCAAAAAAGGTCGCCTTAGAATAAACAAAGAAAAATATCGGCCAGAAACTTGAGGTATTGACACATTATGAAGTCTATTCTAATTTCTCCAAATTTTTCAGAGAGGTTACATAACCTGGATATCTTTTTAATCAATATCGGAATAAACTTTACACAAATTATTCGTTCTGCTGAGCCACTCCTTTCTCATTTTAATTTATTCATTATTAACTTAGTTGCGCATTTATTTTTTGCATAACAGAATTTTTCGGAGTTATTATTCATAATTGTAAACATAATATTTTTTATATTAATTTTCAGAGTGTGTAAGAAAGTCTAAATCACGAGATAACGCGTTTAAAATGAAATTATAGGTTAGTTTCTTACAGAAGTACTTTTAAAATTAAAGAACTAATGTTTCCCGAAAGCTATTAACTTTGAAAATATTCTAAAAATATAATAGATGAATTTTATAAATTCAACATCAGAAGAGCTCAATGAGAAAAGATATTATTTCTACAACTAGGTGTATATAGAATTAAAAGGGTACAAATTATCAGTAATACCGTAATAATCGTAATAAGTTTGGAATTTAATTTTTGCTATTATCATTTATGTAGAATTAAATTATATTCTTAAATATAATAATAATGTTAAATATACTATAATAAAATGAAATATTTTAATTTAATGTTCAATTCAAATACAACATGGATAATAATTCTTTGGAATTGATCGAATAAAATGTGTTCTACGTTAAAATTTTAGTATTTAAGTAATTGAAATGTCAAACTGTCACCTTTTTGTCTATTGTGAATTATCGTCAATTTAAATTGCAATACCATTATAATAAAAAAATGCCTTTGCATAATTCTCGACGACACAACATCAAAATTGTTTTAAAAAAAGTTAAATACCGATATTGTGCAAATGTTACGTATTTATTTAAGAATTATGTCTTGTATGTGGACAAAATACATACCCAAGGAGCAATAATTGATTTTTATGATTCAGTCTCATACAGCCGAATAAGAGTACTGTTAACAATATGAATATTTTTTAAATTTCTAGTTTGTTGTTGGACATTGATTCAGGAATATTCCAAAGGAACATTCAGGACACTTTCGAGGCAATGTTCCAGGAATATTTCACGATACCATTCAAGACATTTCCCGGGCGGGAACATTCCCATTTCCGGGAATATTCCACAGGAACAATCAGGACACATTCATGGTCATGTTCCAATATTCCGCAGCAATATGTCCGAAACATTTCTTGGGAATATTTCAGAACATTTTAAAGTTCCTGAAATATTGTTGAAATATTCCCTGAGAATATTCCCAATGTTCCAATGAAATTTTCCGGGAATGTGAACAGAATATTTAATGCTATGGGGGTATACTAGAAACTTGAAGCTTTAATTTTCGAATGAAAATTACTTCTCTGACTAAAACTTGAAGCATTCTCTGAAAATACCACTTATAGGAACTTTTGTTTGAATACAAATGACGTATTTCAGTCTTTCTTTGATATATGATGAGCTTTTGAAGTTCGACATTTTTGGTTTTGTGTCCTTTTGACTCTTGGATCCTGAGAAGGCAGGGCGCCAAATGAGTAACAGTTGTTCGGGAGATAAAAGCAATGGAATTACGAGTTACTGGAGAATTACTCAGGGAATGTCTTTAATTAAATGTTGAAAGCAGTTTCCGAGCCTCAGTTAATGCAGAGACAATTTCCTTCTATCCACTTTTCGTTTAAGAAGAGAAAGGAACATCCACCCTGGAGGTGGAGACCTGGAGAATACCCCAGCGCTAAACGCAGTTCCCTCTTGCACTATAACGAAGTTTTAAACTTTAAGCGCGTAATCGCTTGTCACTTCTCGATCAAAGGAGCGAAATCGCAAAGGGATCGAATTCCAGCTGTCCAGAAACTTCTTCCATTTCGAAAGTTGAAAGACTCTCTTCTCTCTTTGCTTCCAGGTACCTCCTTTCTTCAATGAGGTCTAATTTGAAATTGAGTTCCCACTCTAAAGTGGGCTAAGCTTCCACCATCAACTTTTTGATCAAATTAGCCCTAGGAGCCTCAGGACTCGTCTCAATTATACAACCACAAAAAAGTCCTTTTTTCTATTTACGACTATTATTACATTTTCTTATTCAGTGAACGTATTTCAATACCCATTGATTCTTTTTGATAAAATTTATTTCAAAACATAAAAAAGGTTTGGATCGAAAATATCGATTCCTTTTTAGTTTTTTATTTTCATGACTAATGGTGAATAGATCGTGTGAATTCAAATTCAGAAGTATTTTGGAAAAAAGGTTCAAAAAGTAGTCATTGATGAATTTTGATTCGAAAAGAATATATAATATAAGTTCATTGAGTTTCGAAACGTGTATGTCAATGTCATTTTAACAAAAAAGGTTTTCGTCTTTTTTTATAGACAATAGTTTTTAGTTTTCTGAATTGGGTTATTAGTTTGTTAATAAAGTAATCAATAAAGATTTCTGTTTTTATTTGGGGCTTTGTTTAATTATTAATTGATCTGTTGATTGACTAAAAACAGTTTATACTACTGATTTTTAATAAATTTTATATTTATTTATATTTTATACGTTTCTTTCGGCTTCAAAGTTGTTACGGAATATATTTTTTTAGAGACTCCTTCTAGGAGAATTGTCTGACAAAAACCGATTCATACTACTGAATAACTGACCAAAAATAACTTTACTACTGGTTGTCTGATAAAAATTGGGATCTTCTACTGATTATATTGTCAGTTTTTATGTTTCAATATTTTAACTATTACTTGACTTGATGCCTGAAAACGGCGTATACTACTGATTTTAAATGAATTTTATATTTATTTATATTTTATGCATTTTTTTGAGCTTACAGTTATTTTGTAATCATTTTTGTTCCTTAGAAGTTCCCTTTAGGGGAACTGTCTGACCAAAACCCAATTATACTACTGAATACCTGATCAAAAATTAGTTAAAATACTTATTTTACACATTCTCTATTCCTGTGTCACTTATTGTTTTGAAATCTCTTTTAATTGTCATAAAATAAATTTTCTTAAAAGCAATCGTCTGATCAAAAAGTGTAATAATTTTTTCTATTTCTTTATTCTTCTGGAGTTATTTATTTTGGGTAAAAGTTCTCCCTTAAAGGGAGAATTTCTCTTGGGTAAACTTCTCCCTTATTATATAAGGGAGAATTTCTCCCTTATATAAAAAAATATTTTTGTAAATCATTTTTCTATTAGATTTCCTGCTTTCTAAGAGTATCTGACCAAAAAGTGCCTCTACTACTGTTAGTATGATCAAAATTGTGATACTTTACAGATTATTTTAGTTTTTCTGTCTCAATATTTGAATTAATCTTTAACTTGATGTCTGACTAAAAATTAATTTATATTAATTTTATATTTTATAATTAATTTTATATTTGTCTGTATTTGTTCTTCAATACTGCATGGGAGTAATTCCTGCTTTCATGTAGGGCATTATTTAATAATTTCATAACTTTTTCCTGACTAAAAACAGTTTAAACCACTGTTTTTTAATCAATTCTACATTTGTTTATATTTTCTATTTCTTTCGACCTGAAAATAGTTAATCATTTTTGTTCTCTCGAAATTCCTTTTAGGGGAATTATCTGACCGAAACCAATGTATACTACTGAATTCCTGACGAGAAATGAGCGAAACTACTTATTTGAAACATTATCTCTTTTTCTGTGTCAATTATTATTTTGAAATCCCTTCAAATTTTCATGAACTACACTTTCCTAAAAAGAATTGTTTGCCCAAAAAGTACATGTATTAACGATTCCTTCAATCTATAATTTTTTTCTTCTTCGTTGTTATTCTGGAGTAGTTCCTGTTCCATACGATTTCTCTCTTTTTTGCAAATTATTTTTCTAATTACCTATTTTAGAAAAGTTATCTGACCAAAATGTCTCTACTAGCTTATGTGATCAAAATTGAGATATTCTACTGATTAGAATGTTAATTTTTCGGTATCAATATTTGTATTATTACTTAACCTAATGTCTGATTAAAAACGGTTTATACTACTGATTTATGATTAATTTTATACTTATTTGAATTTGTTCTTCAATATTACATATAACTAATTTCTGCTTTCATGTAAGACATTATTTAGTTATTACTTGACTTGTTGCCTGACTGAAAACGATTTATATTGCTGATGTTTAATTAATTTTATATTTATTTATATTTAATACATTTTTCTCGGCCTGAAAGTAATTTCGGAATCATTTTCGTTCATTAGAAACTATTTAAGGGAAATGTCTGACAAAATCCATTTTTACTGCTGAATATCTGACCATAAACGGGATAAATTACTTATTTTATAAATTCTCTTTACCTCTGTCAATTATTAGTATGAAATCTCTTCTAATTATCATGAACTAAACTTTCTACGAAATCCTTTCTTGTAAGCACGTATCGTCTGTTTAGACAAATTTTCAAATTCAACTTTCATTCTTAAAAAAAGAATGTCCAAAATCTATGATATTTCATCGTTATGTATTCTCTACAATTTTTGTAATTTTTTTTTAATAATAAAATATTGACTGATTTAGAGAGCACATTTTTTCTGGAGAGAAATGCGGAAAAAAATACTAAGTAGTTTCTATTATAATAGAAACTACTTAGTATTTTTCTTTTGAAAGAAAAAAGTTCAATTTGTCTATAAACAATTGATATTTTTTAAAAAATTCAATGTTTTTATATTCGGAAGAAATATTCCTGGAATGTACGTTTTAAACAAAAATTTCAAAATAAGAATCATCAAAATCTGTTTAGCCGTTCACGAGAAAAATGTTGATCATGTTGTAACATTAAATTTTCATTATTAATAACTTTTGCAAAAAACTGTTGTCTGCGACCGAAACCTAGGGAAATCTTTTCGAACATAAGGGCTATTAAAACTTTCATTTTACAGCGAAAAAAACGACTTTCGATTTATGGTGGCCTACTTGGGATAATTTGACCTAAACTAAAAATTCAAACTCGAATACAAAAAAACTGGTAAGCAGAAAATTCCAATCAATGCAGATTTTGACTATGCTAAATCAATACTACAATGCTATGTAGGTCGCTTTTTTGGCTCCACACACTTTTTTTTGTGTGCCAGTGTTTTTAATGAATTGTTTTATATTAAGGATACTATAATAAGATTGATGTAAGTACCAAAATATGAGATGGATAATTTTATATGTCTTTTATGATTAATATTTATAATGATTATAGTGATATTAAAGTATGTTTTTTTATTAATAAATATTTGACTTGAAAAGAGTTGAAATAGACGACTGAAACGTTGCCATTGTTTTAAAGGAAAGTTTTGGTTTGAGAACATTATTTATGTCCTGAATTACACGAAGAGTGATATATATATATCTATGATATTTCATTGTATAACTAGTAAAATTAAAAATTTATACATGAACGCATTTTCTGAGTGCGATTTTAAATTCGGATGCTTGCTTTCAGAAGAGGGACATTGAGAGTAAATTGTGCTGGAATTAAATTCAACCGTTTCTTTTTTAAATGAGGCACGAGGGAGGAAAGGTTCAAGGAGCGTCTTTAAAAATACGAAGGAAGCTCTTGCGATTCGGGTTGAAAAGCTTGGAGGATATTCTGCTTTGCACAAGATGAAAAGGTAAGCGACTTGAGGCGTTTAATTTCCGCATTTCCAGAAGGAAGGGACGATAAAGGAAGAAGTGGCAGGGGAAAAAGTCTACCCTCACTTCCATGCTTTGTTAGCCTATTGCAAAATACTTCTGGGGAGTTTTTGCTTTTATTGCGGGACATTTAGAGTTGTTGCGACGCTGGAAAAGGGGGCGCGAGTTTTAAAGGGTTTGCAGGAGTGTCTAGAAGTGTGACAAGAAATGTCACACGCTTCAGAAGTCGTAACTACGTGGGGTGGCCCTGTACAGTTCGTGACACATACTGCAAAGGGTGCAAAAAAAAGGAGAAAACATACCAACCTTTTCCTTGAATTACAGAAAAAAATTGAAGGAAAAATATCGTACAAATATTCTTCCACAAGAAGAACGAATTTATATTGAAGAGTAGGCGAAAAAATTGCATAAATCTTTTCTAATAAAAAAAATACAAAATTTTCCGACTCTTGATGTCTTTTCGAAATTCTCTATTAGCGATTTAATATTTAATCAACATTTATTAGGTAATTATAAAATAGAATAATATGAGGTATTATTAAGTCATTGCAAAATTTAATGCATAAAAAGAGAGATTTAACTTCAACTGTACAAATCAGAATAACATTTTCCCAACAGAAAATTTGCGAACAACTTTAAAATTCCAATTTTTAAAATCTAGTTCCCTCTTGAATTTATAAAAAAACTTACAGTGTGCATGAACATATGAACACAATGCGTTCGGGCTATAGTTTCCCGGCCGATGCACCAAATTTTATAATATATGAATGCACATAATGTGTTCATACATTATTTGTAACATTGTTTTGTTAATTAATTAATTAACTAATAAACATCACAGGATGTGGCAATATTAATTAAGTTTAGTTATCCAAATTAAGAAAAATACCTCTACTCATCAACAGAATATACCCTAAATTCCTTTATCTTCCTAAGAAATTTTAACAAGCTATTGAACCAGATGCATCGAATATTTTGAATACTCGAGACTCTAGAGTGGATCCCATTACAGCTTCGTTCCTTCCGACCTTGAAAACATGCAGGCTAAACGATTAAGTGGTGAGAGTTCCTATCCCCTTAGTCTTTTGCAACTTCCAGAAGGTAGAATGCTCGACTCGGAGGAAAGCTCTTGTCATGATTAAGGCCTGTTAGAGCGAGGGATGTGCCCATTGTGCCAGTGCACCCTCAGATATGAGGACTGGGATCTCTAGAGTATATAGCAAGGGCACTTGAAAACTCAACTCTCTCGTTCTCATAGGGTAACCGGGAGTCCTCGTCGTATAGGCAGACCTCAGTCAAGTAGCCACCCTCTGACCGTGGTTCAAATCCTTCCTTTGATGATATACCAACCAACAAACTGGCGAGCGTAAGCTTTCTGGCCTCCTCAAAACGCGATTAAGACGATTAAAATGCGCGAACGGACGATTGAAGACCTTCAAAACTCTCAAGCTTCACTTACTCTGCTTATGCACTTCATTTTATTTTTATTTTTTGAAAAAATAAATAGTACCTTGAGAAGGGATAAAGGCCCCTTTCAGAAACAAATTGAAAAACATTTGGACTCTGGATTATATTTTTTTATTAAAGTGGTTGATATTTATTGGAAAACAAAAATACAAGAGATTTAACTTCAAAAATGTTCATTACTTTCAAAATTATTTATTAATTTAAAAAAACTGTAATTTGCAGCTTTTATGGAACATCCTTTTATAAAAAGGTAAAAATTCAAAAGATTTGTTAAAAGGAAAGAAATCAAAAGATTTCTTTCCTGTTTGTTTTCTTACATACTCTTTAAAATCCTTTACTATTTTTTTTCATATTTCTTTCCGTAAAATAATCGTACGCTGTTAGTTTCCATGGTAATTTTCAGAGACGTGGCTAGAGTTTTATGCAGTTACTGTAACTGAAATTTCAGGTACAGTTTCGAAATTTTCAGTTAGATTTTTGTAAATTTCGGAAAAATTTAAGAAAATTGAGTTACAAGTAACTGAATATTCAGTAACAATATCGCAATTTTATGACACTTGCACATGAAAATTCAGAAACTTAAAACTGAAACTCGTGAGTTAAAATTCCGAAACTGTAACAGAAACAATTTTATGATCAGGTAACTGAAGTTTCATACAGCTACGTGTAACTGAAAATTTAGTTACTTTTTCATGAATTTAAGATTTAGAAAGGGAAATTCACATTTTGTAACTGAAAGAGACAAATTCTTGAAAAATCAGTTACATTTTCGTAATTTGCAAATACGGTTTCTGAAAAGTGTCTTACATAAAAGTTTCTGTAACCTTCGTAACTTCAAACTTTCGGAAAATTACGAACATTTCTAACAGTATAGAAGATTTTTAAAGTTTGAAAGTATATTTAAGACTTTTTTCTGGCTGTCCCATAGGTTCACCATTATCACCTGTTTGTACTGATTTTGTGATGGAATTATTAGGAATTAGAGTACTCAGCTCATTCAAACTACAGATTCCGATTTATAAACGTTATGTTGATGTTATTTTCATGATCGCTCCGTCAGACAAAATAGATTCAATTTTACACATATTCAACAATAGACACAATAAAATAAAGTTTACACACGATGTAGAAGAAAATGGAAAAATCGGTTTTTCAGATCTAGAATTCATTAGAAATGTTAAAAATGAGATTGATATAAATTGGTGTAGAAAAAAATCTTGGTCAGGACGTTATCTAAATTATAATTCACATCACGAGTTTAAATAAAAAGTTGCATTAATAAAAGGTTTAGTAGATAGGGGAGTTACCTTAGCTGATGGAAAATTTAGAGCAGACAATATAAAAATAATAAAAGAAACTTTATTAATAAATGACTATTCGATAGAATTGCTAAATTGAGTAATTAGTGATAGAATAAATAAAATTTACAACTCTTCAAATAAGAAAAATAAAAACAACTGATTCGTCTGAAAATCCTAAAAAATACATAGTTTTTCCATATGTTCAAGGCTTTTCAGAAATGTTAAAACAAAAATTCAAATCAATAGACACAACATTAATCTCCAAAAACATAAAAAGCTTGTCAAAGTGGTTTTCCAAAGGGAAAGATAAGGATCCTATCTTAAACCAATGAAACGTAGATTACCAGATAAATTGTAAAGATTGTAACAAAGTATATAGGTCGCGTTTATGAACACAAACATGGTATCTCTAGAAATAAAAATAACAGGTTTAACTAAACATGTACATAAAAACAGCCACTCAATGGATTTCGAAAACATAAAAATCATTGGTAGAAAAAAAAATTCAAGAAGAAGTTTGGAAACGATAAACATAAAAAAATAAAAACAACATGAACATGAAGAAGACACTAGTCTTACCACCAAAATAGCATTGTTTCCTAATAATTGTAACCTAATTATAGCCTAATTATGACCTAATTATAACCTAATTATTTGTATATCGTAGAGTCAAATTTGTGTATATATTATTTTGTCTGTAACCGTGAAGCGTGTCACGCACATAATGTGTTTTTAAAATTTTAACTTTTCGTGTTGTTTGTCCAACATGACTTAAAAATGGTTTTAATATAACTAATGATGCATCTGATATAAGAAAAGGTAAAAAATGTACCCTAAGAAAAATTCAATTCAAATTAATAATGTCAGACAGGGTTCATAATCTAAAAATTTTATTAGAACATAAGTATTATTTACAGATTCATTGTCAGTCACATAAGATAGATTAAATTAACGAAAACTTCTGTGATTAAGTTCATGGGAATTTCGGTTAATAAACAAATGAAATGTGTCACCATCGAATGTAATGCTCCCAACAACGAATTATCGAATTTAATGTAAAATTTCAACACAGTTAAGGTAAAAAACTTTTATTTCTACACAACTTTCATGTATACACAACAATTTAACTATAATCAATATAAAAGTCCACATCTGAATTGATTTAGCATACAAATTTTAGATTACAAACGTGGCAAATACATTTAATATTTATAAACAAAAAAAACGTAACTGGAAATTGTGTAAATTTTAGCCCTGAAGAAGTGCACACACCAGAATACGAAACGTAGGCATTATTTCTTTTATATCTAATAAAGTGATTTGGACCGTAAACGACTAAGCAGATTATTAACTTGAGAAAATTTCAACGGTCTAAGAAACATCGATTTTTTATTTTAAAAATACTTCAATATCTGAACATTCATATCTGTGTAATTTAAACATCGAATTTCCATAAGAGATGTTAAGACCTCTAAATTCGTGATGTTGAATTTTCGTTGAGAGCATAAAATCCTAAAATGGAAAACTCCATTAAAAGTCCTTTTCCCGCCCAAAGGAAAAGCAGAGTCGCATCGTCGTGAATTGCGTATCAGATTGCAAATCAATATCTCATTTCGTAGGTATGAGTCGAGATGTCGTGGTTGTAATGTAGTTTCGTGACCGACGTATAAGGGAGGTGGAGTGGCAGGTCGGACGTAGGAGTGAGTAGAGTGAATGCTGCCAAATCGAATTACCCTGCGGGCCTTGCATCTCGCCAGGGATGAGGATGTATAGGGCGACATAGGGCGTTGCATGGAAAGTCTTTCTCGGTTGGTGGAAGGTCTAACTAAACTCGTTATCTGGTGTCTCATTCGATCTTTTGGTGGCTTAACGAGCGACGGGATTGACGAATCCCGGGCCCGCCAAAAACCTTTCTGCGCTGCCGTTTATCCAAAATTTCATAACATCCAGCTCAATTTTGCATAATTTTCAACACATAATTAACAAATCTGCATATTACTTCTCCCAACGAACTCATGCAGCGTAACCTCTTCAGCAAATAGTTTCAACCCTCAAAACCTAGCGCACGAGACATTATTGTATTAGGTCCAATTGCACTGGATAAATTTGGATAAAAAATTACGTTTTTTAAAAATTTAAATAGTGGAAAATAGTAACTAACATGCTGAGGAAGTTCTTGTGCAATAGACATCCGTATATTGACCATGGTTAGGAAACAAAATAAGGTACATTTCTGTGAAAGGTGAAAAGTGCAGTTTCTTTAAAATTATGAATGTCTGAAAGTAATGAACATTTTAAAATGTTCTTGGATTCATTTTAAAGACAAAACTAGATAATTTATTTTAGAGATGCTTGTATAAGTTGGTAATGGCATTGTTACAAGCTATAAGGGGGGATAAACTTAAAAAAATATATACATTTAGAAAAGACACTGCCTAATTTCAGAATCAAAGTTGGAAAATATTCTCTGCTTCTGAAAATATTTCAATTTAAATAAAACGATGTAATTAGCATTCTTTTTTTATCAACTCTTACAGAATTCATTCATCAATTCTTTCAGAATTGATGAAATCATTTCAACTTTGATAGCATACAATTTTTTTAATGACCTATACACTGATTAAGATGGATAAATTTTTGTTCAACTTTGTTACATATAAAAAAGTATTTTTTATACCCATGGATTCTATTTTTGAACAAATTAATTTCCAGCCTTAAAAACACATAGCATAAAAATCTTGATCCATTGTTGTTTTTTTGTCTGTATGATTGTATGATTGTATGATTGTTTGTATGTCAATAGATCGTATAAATTTCAATTTAAAAGTATTTCGAAAAAAATTCAAAAGGTAGTCATTGATGAATATTGATTCAAAAGTGAAGCTACAATTAGATAGAAGTTCATTCTGTTTCGAAATTTATCAAATGTCAATGTGATTTTAATAAAAAAGGTCTGTTCCTATATCGTGAATTGGTTTTGATTTTCTCCATTGTATTATTAGTTTGTGAATAAAGTAAGGAATAAAGATTTCTGATTTTTTTATTCAGGACTTCATTTAATTATCACTTGATCTGTTGTTTGACTAAAAAAGATTTATATCACTGAGTTTCAATTAATTTGATATTGATTTATTCATAAAATATTTCTTTCGACCCTAAAGTTATTTCGGAATCAATTTTGTTCTTTAGAAGCTCCCTTTAGGAGAATTGTCTGACAAAAACTCTTTTATACTACTGGATATCTGCCAAAAGACAGGCTAAACTACTTATTTTATACACTCTTTTTTCAAACATCAGTTTACTTTGAAATCCCTACTAATTTTCATGAACCACACTTTTTAAAAGCAATCGTCTGACCAAAAAGTACATGTATCACAAATTCCTTCGTTTCATAATTTTTTCGACTTCGTTATTATTGTAGAGTAATTTTTCTTGGGTAAAAGTTCTCCCTTTTTTGTAAATAATTTTTCTATTAGATTACTTGCTTTATAAGAGTTGTTTGACCAAACAGTGCCTCTGCTACTGCTTTTCCGATCAAAATTTGATTACTGTACTAATTATGTACATATATACACTCATCTCTCATAACTATGCCGGCCTCGGGTCTGGTCGGCACAGTAATGGGCGCTATTAAGATCCAATTTGAACCGAATTTGAAGCGACGAGCGAGCACTCTTATGTCAACACTCAGGACCGTATATATAGTCTCTGAACGTACAAAAATATATGCCCAGAGAGTCGCGATGTAAACAACTTCTGATGCGGCCCTGACTGCCCGAGCGATGAGCTTCAGTCTAGGGTATTAAGGGACGCCTAGGGGGCGGGACAGAAGCAGTCAAGCGTGAACAACCGTCAAGCCGGCACAAGAACAAGCGGCACAGTAAGGCGAGATGAGTGTATTTTAGTTTCTTTGTTTCAATATTTTAATCATTACTTGACTTGTTATCTCACTAAAAATGGTTTATACTACTTACTTTTAACTAATTTTATATTTATTTATATTTCATATATTCTTTCGGTCTTAAAGTTATTTCGGAATCATTTTTGTTCCTTGGGAGCTCCTTTTAGGGGAATTGTCTGACAAATACTATCGGTTATATGCCAAAAAATTAGCTAAAATACTTATTTTAAACATTCTCTTTTCTTGTGTCAATTATTATTTTTAAATCTCTTCTAATTTTCATGAACTACCCTTTTTTAAAAGGAATTGTCTGACAAAAAAGTACATATGTATTACTGATTCCTTCGATTAATCATTTTTTCTTTCTGGAATAATTCCTATTCTATATAAATACTTCCTTTTTTGTGAATTTATCTACTAGATTATCTACTTTAGAAGAGTTATCTGACCAAAAAGTGCCCTTAAGTGCCTCTGCCTACGTGGTTCCGCTTTTCTGATAAAAATTAGAATATTCTACAGATTGTATATTTCAGTTTTTTTGTTTCAATATTTCAATCATGACTTGACTTTTTGTCTTACTAAAAATGGTCAATACTTCTTATTTTGTTGTGTAAAAAGATCTTGTGTTTTTCGTTCTACTGGTCGATTTATTATAGATTTATTATATTCATCGGAGGACGAAAAGCTTCTGCACTTTTTCTATAATAAATCGACCAGTAGAACGAAAAACACAAGATCTTTTTACATATTAACTACCCTGGTCAAGAAACCTAATAACCTTTTTTAAAACTTCTAATTTTGTATTATTTTATATTTATTGGAACGAAGTTCCTTATGGCGCGTTACACTATTACAACTCTGCGGCGGGAGTTAACCAGCAAAAATCGTCACGAAAAAGCGTTAAATAAAAGCGTTACGGAAGTGTATATAGTAAGTGTATAACGAATGTCGCACAAAGAGAGAGCGATGACGCTAGCCATAGTTATACAACTGTATGTAGCGTATACCTATTCTCTCTCTGCCTCCATTCTCTCTCTCCCCCCTCCCTCACCCTCTCTCCCCTTCTCTCTCACGTATAGTGTGCATTTAAAAATTCTTTTTATTTGTCATAAAGGAAGTAAAATTTTTGATTGATACAATACACTTAATTATGAAATGATAACCTATACCTAAATATTTTTTTTAATAAACGTAAATTCTTTATTTATTGATTCAATATACTTGATTATGAAATAATAACCTATACCTAAATATTTTTTTTTAAAAATTTGTTATTGATTCAATATACTTGATTATGAAATGATAACCTATACCTAAATTTTTTTTTTGATAAACGTAAATTCTTTGATGAAAAATATACTTTTTATTTGTCATAAAAGAAGTAATTGCATATTGAGCAACAAGTGCGGGCAGTCGGTGGCCCCGCACGAGTTGCTCATACTATTTTTTTTTTATAAGTGCGTAACAAATGCTACTTTGAACGTCTATTTAGCAAGTGTAAAATGCTAAATTCACCACGAAATCATTATTGCAGTGTGTGCAACCTCATGTCATAGATTATTTCATGCAAAAAGTATTTTTTGATTCGTTTCGTGGGGAATTCATCATTTTGCACTTGTTAAATAGACGTTTAAAGTAGCATTTGTTACGCACGTATGAAAAAAATTTTATTCATTCAATATGAAATGATAACATATTATGAAAAGACAACCTATACCTAAATATCTTTTTTAACAAACATAAATTCTTTGATGAAAAATATACTTCTGTAAGTACTAACGAAAGGAACTTCGTTCCTACCGGGTGTCCCACGACAGGCGATTTTTTATTCATATTTTATCCATTGTTTTGGGCATCGTAATTATTTCGGAACCATTTTTGGGTTTTTTTTTCTTTTTTTTCTTTTTTTTCGGCCTCAAAGTTATTCTGGAATCATTTTTGTTCCTTAGGAGCACTTTTAGGGGAATTGTCTGACAAATACTATCGGATATATGCCAAAAAATTAGCTAAACTAATTATTTTAAACATTCTCTTTTCTTGCGTCAATTATTATTTTGAAATCTCTTCTAATTTTCATAAACTACCCTTTTTTAGAAGGAATTGTCTGACCAAAAAGTACATATGTATTACTGATTCCTTCGATTAATAATTTTTTCTTTCTGTAATAATTCCTACTCTATACAAATCCTTCTTTTTTTGTAAATTTTTCTATTGATTACATACTTTAGAAGAGTTATCTGACCAAAAAGTGTCTCTAAGTGCCTCTGCCTAAGTGCCTCTGCCTAAGTGCCTCTGCTTTTCTGATAAAAATTAGAATATTCTACAGATTGTTATTTCAGTTTTTTTGTTTCAATATTTCAATCATTATTTGACTTTTTGTCTCACTAAAAATGGTCTACACTTCTTATTTTGTATTAAATTTATATATATATATATATATTTATTTATATTTTATACATTTTTTTGGACATCATAGTTATTTTGGAACCGTTTTTGTTATTTAGAAGCTTTCTTTAGAGGAATTTTCTGATAAAAATACATTTATACTATTAAATGTCTGATCAAAATTTGGTTATACTACTGACAGTTCTCTCTTCCTGAATCAATTATTATTTTTTAATCTATTGTAATTTTCATGAACTAAACTTTCTTAATATTAATTATCTGACCTAATTATCTGATTATAATTGGGATATTCTATTAATTACACCGAAAAAAATTCCTGGTAAATCGTCAAATAAAAAACTTAGTTGATGAAAATTATAAATCAAACTACTTTCTCATTTACTAAGGTTAACTACAAAAAATACATTGGAGACTTAGGGCACTAAGGAAAACTGTTACAATAACTATTTTCATTTTTAACATTTTTCTGGGTAATTTTAATTAAAAAAACGTTATTTTAACTATTAAAATCATGAAAATAACTTTAAAAAGTGATAAAAATGAAAATTTTAAAATACTAAGGACCCACTTGTTCCGATATGCCGCAAAGGTGACGGCTCATATGGTAAAAAATGACGAAGAAGTCAATGTGAAAGTTTCCATCATTACCTTTCGAAGTGAAAAAAATAAAAATGAAAATAGTTGTTTTAATTTCGCTCCTTAATACCCTAAGGCCCCAATGTATTCTTTGTAGTTAATTTAATTGCTCAATAATCTTAGCAAGTAGTCACTGTAATTAAGAAAGTAGTTGGATATACCATTTCCTCCAGCTAAGTTTGTTAGTTGACGCTTTACCAGAAATTTTTTTCGGTGTAAATATTTTAGTTTTTTGGTTTCAATATTTCAATCATTACTTTACCTGTTGCCTAACTAAAACCGGTTTACACTACTGATTTCTAATTAATTTTATATTTATTTATACTGCATCAGCTTTTTCAGCGTCTACGTTATTTCGGAGTAATTTTTGTTTTTTAAAAGAATTTACAATTTTCTGACAATTTTGCTAGAGGGAAAACTTATTTATACTACTGAATATCTGACCAAAAAATGGCTAAACTACTAATTTTATAGATTCTCTTTTCCTGTATTAATTCCCTTCTAAGTGTCACGAACATTTAATGATATTTTATAAAATATCATTAAAGAACAACTAGTTAAAAAGTGGCTCTATCTTTTTGAAGGAACATTAAGTTCAATTCACCTTCCTTCTTTAAAATCTCCATTATCCAAAGTGCATTTGTGCTCGCTTTAAAGATTATTAATTACTTTCTGATAGTAAGTTAATATTGAACAGAATAGTCCTTTGGTGAACGAAGCTGTCACATGCCAGAAGTTAGGTAATTTCTCACCAAAGGAGATTAATGTTTGATAGAACTGAAGTTCCTAAAGCGTGCGAATAACAGAACTGGTCAATCAGTAGAAAGGATCTAAGGCGAGAGAGTGCTCACTGACAATTCAATTATAACTAGAAATTCCTGATCTAACCCTAAGCCGAGCAAGTTCTGAGTACAATAAGAGGAAAGTCGATGAGGACAAGAAAGGGGGGGCTTTCGAAGTCCCTGCTATCAAGTGTTATGCAGATTTGTGTTTGGCCAATCATTACTGGTGGTGTTTGCTGGTGTGACGTGGACTTCTGTAGAGACTTGGAAAGCTTGAAGCCGATTCTATTCCCTTGGATCCTCTGGCCCAGCAACGATCGCCGACTGTTCCTTATGTTGTTGATTCGTACCCTTGGTAACCATAACTGCTTCATTGCCCAAGCTCGAGCTACCATTTTCATTTCCCGTCTCATGATGCTCGTTGCTCCCTACAGTGTGGACCCTGAAAAAATCGTTTGTTTTCCCCTCGAGACTCCTGGAATCGACTTGCTGCCGGAATTGAGGCAGTTTCGTCCAAATGACGCTTTTGCCCTGGAAGAAACAACTTGCTATTTCTACATTACCACTGGAATCAGTTGGTCCTGAAAGCAGCTTGAATGATGCTTGTCTTGTTTCAAAATAAATAGTTGGTTTCTCAAAATTCTGGGTCTTAATTTATTTGTTACTTATTAAGATATGAAGAAGAAAAATATATAAAATTAATTGAATAAAAAAACACAAATTGAAAAATTTAATTTCAAGTAGTGACAGGATTCAGTTTTATTTACTTTCTACGGATTAAAGAATTAGTCCTTTTGTAGGATTAGTCCTTTACTAAGGTTGCTGTTACTTCTCAGAATATTCTGGTATTTATACAAATTACGGAAAGAATAATATTATTTATAACAAAAAATTATGTTTCTCGTAATTATTTAATTCAACATCTCGAACAAGACATCACGAAGAAACACAAAGCGTCTGAGTCACACTGTGTCCTGAGCGAATAACTTTAGATTTGATTTACCAACTCATTTTGCCACTATTTTGAAGAAACAAATCATTCACCACAGAGTGAATCAATTATTATTATTATGCGTGAAAATTAAGAAATCGACGAAAATGTGTCCCGAGAAAATTACGCTCTTATTTTTAAAAATATTCTGTATTAAATATAAGGATTTTTTAGCACGAGAGCCACTCTACAATGTCCTATCCATATGTTGCTAAAATACACGTAAAATCTTTCAAATATCTGAAAATGTCATCGTGTCCCTTGTCTCTGATTATATTTATAAGTATTTAAGCCTTTTAAAGTCTTTTAAAGTAAAATTGGATGCCTTTCTGGGATACACCTTTTCTCTATTATTGATAAAGATAAAAAAAAGGTTAACAATTTTTTGATTAATTTCAATTTTGAAAAACGAATAGCTTTTCATGTGACCCCAGATTTGAATTTCAGATTTGGTCATCGTGTCCAGAGCCACTCTTACAATGTCCTATCCATATGTTGCTAAAATACACGTAAAATCTTTCAAATATCTGAAAATGTCATCGTGTCCCTTGTCCCTGATTATATTTATAAGTATTCAAGCCTTTTAAAGTCTTTTAAAGTAAAATTGGATGCCTTTCTGGGATACACCTTTTCTCTATTATTGATAAAGATAAAAAAAAAGTTAACAATTTTTCGATTAATTTCAATTTCGAAAAACGAATAGTTTTTCATGTGTCCCCAGATTTGAATTTCAGATTTGGTCATCGTGTCCAGAGACACAATTCGTCGAATTTTTTAATGAAAATAGTAGTTCTTCATATTTAAACCATAAAACAAGTGAATTTTAACGTAAATTTTACAATATTCTTATGCGAAAATCTGTCAAAAATGTAAATAATATCAGCAATTATCAAACACAAAATTTTGAAAACCGCACATCTTTGTAATGTCATCGTGTGTCGCGTTTTTTGCAGATAACGGCACTTTTTATAAGGTAAGTAGAGATGCATAACGAGAATTTCTAAATTTTTAAAAAATATCGCCAGATGACATTGAAACTTCGAAAATGGTACTTGTCATAATGCGACGAAACTTTACTGGAACGAAATTCTCGTTTTTGTCTCGTCTGGTTTTCGAGATTACAAATTTTCGGTCTCCATCAGGTTTTGGTCTCAACTGATTATGTTTCGAGCAAATCTCATTGTCTCCAAAAAATCCTCGTTATGCATTGACAATTTTTGAAGATTTGAAATGTAATCCACACAATTTTAAGTATTTTCAGTTGAAAATGATTTACTTTCTAACAATTTAATTTCTTTAATTATTAAATCATAATTCAAAATTTATTAATTAATTATTAACGTTCTTAATTCAATAATACTGTTTAATTAAGAACATTAACAATTAACTCATATACATATTCTAAATATGTATAGAATTTTTAATACGTGTCATTATACAATTCTCAATCCAGAGGAAACGTTTTGAAATATTATTCAAGAATAATTAAAACTAAGGATTATTTTTCTAAAATTTTGAGCATACAATTTGAATAGAAAATATCAATTTAATGTACATAATTCTATACATTAGTGCATTAAATTAATCCAAATTTTGATATCGTTTTCGTTTTTAAACAGCATCTAATTTCTTCAATTTACATTCCATTGCCTATGATTTTATGAAAAAGGTAATAATTATTGTCAACTGGATGTTTAATTCGACTGTAAATATAAAATAAGTAAGTGACAATTATGGTTGAATAGTTATAACAAAAAATTATTAATGACTAAGTAAATAATACAAATTCATAGTTGCTTTCTAAAATAATTATTCACTTCGCTTTAGAAGGGCGTAATTTAGAGATCTAATAATAATGAAATGTGAATACTGTCGAATCATTCACCACATGATTCATTAACCATTTTTACCAACTTTTATACAGTAATGATTAATTCGCACTACTAATTAATTTAGCAGAGAAAATTATAACTTAAGTTAAATTCAGTACTGTGACTGAAGTTAAGGTATTAGCGGTATTTCACTGTTAGTCAGACTGAAAATGAGTAAAAATGGTTATAAAATCATTTGGTGAACAAATCGACACAGTTTTATTAATTAAAAGTGACTATTTACAAATTCAGAGAGTAAGTATAAATACATATTATTACCACAAATGCACGTATTTCATTATTATTATATCTAAAAATTACGCTCTTTTAAAGCGAAGTGAATAATTATTTTAAAAAGCAACCATGAATTTTTACTATTTATTTACTCATATATATA
>JBAGKK010106372.1:0-25749 GCA_037177015.1 Euceroptres primus
TTATAAAAATTATACAGATCCATCTTCAACGTTTTTTTTTTTTTTGAAATTTTCGGAAAAAAACGGAAATTTCGAGATGATTGTCATTTTTAATTTAAAAAAATTTTTTTTATAAAAAAACTTTAACATTTTCCGCAAATTCTCTAAAGTTTTTAGAGTGGGATTTCTTCGTTTTCTATTTTTCTTTTTCAATTGAAAAAAAATTTTTTTAACTCAGCTTATTTTTCATAACACTACACTGAAAATTCTTGAGAATGTACAGAGAACCTTAAAATTTGGAAAAAAAAAATAATAATTAAAAGTAGTAGTCATCGGAAAAATTTCAATTTTTTTCGAAAAAGTCAGAAAAAAATAGAAGATAGACCTGAATAATTTCTTTGTATTTTTTTCGAAAACTACATTTAAAAACAAAGAAAATGAAAACTAAAAGTTATGATTTGGCCTATTTCTGACTAAAAAAAATTTTTAAATAAAAATTATTATCATTATTAATTATTATTATTATTATTATTATTAAAAATTTTGAAGCAGTTAATTTGGGATGAAATTCGTTTGATTTTTTTTTAATACGTCCCTTTTTTTGTTTACATACCCAGAAAACAGTTTATTAAATAATTTTTTATGCGAAATGGCGGGATTAATATGAAGTTTGTCAATTTTTCAATAGAGGGCGTTTGAATAATTTCATTTTTTCAAAAGGGATGGAATTCGTTTGTGACCCAAACTAACTGCTTCAAAATTTTTAAAAGCTTATGGTTTAGTCAGAAATAGGCCAAATCATACCTTATTTTTCATTTTCTTTGTTTTTAAATTTAGTTTTCAAAAAAAATACAAAAAAATTATTCAGGGCTATATCTTCTTTTTTTTCTGACTTTTTAGAAAAAAATTGAAATTTTTCCGACGATTACCACTTTTAATTATTATTTTTTTCCAAATTTTAAAGTTCTCTGTATATTCTAGAAAAATTTTAGAGTAGTTTTATGAAAAATAAGCTGAGAATTAAAAATTTTTTTTTCAATTGAAAAAGAAAAATAGAAAACGAAAAAATCCCACTCTGAAAATTTAAGAGAATTTGCGGAAAATGTCAAAGTTTTTTATAAAAAAAAGTTTAAAAAAAATTAAAAATGACAATCATCTCAAAATTTTCGATTTTTTTCCGAAAATTTCAAAAAAAAAAAACGTTGGAGATGGATTTGTATAATTTTTATAAATTTTTTTCTGAAAAGTGCATTTAAAAACAAAAATTATATTTTTTTATAAAAAAAATATTTTAATAAAATTAATATTTAAAAAATAATAAAAAATAAAATAAAAATAATAAAATTAATATTAATATTAAAAATTAATATTTTTTTGAAAAACCCATAACTTTCTTTGGGTTAGGTAAAAAAATTTGATGAAATTCTGAAAAATGTTTTCGATAGGTCAGAAAAAGATAAAAAAGTTTCAGCCAAATCGAAAGGGGTCGGGGTCAAAAGTGGTCGATTTATATATATAGTGCGATAAATTTCATTGAAATCGAACTTGAATTGTGCCTGTAACAGCACTTTGAATTTTGCAAATTTGCGAATTTTGGCTAAAAATCCATTTTTTAAAATGAAAAACATAATTTGTGAAAAAATTATCATCATAAATGTGTACAATATGTATTTTTTCTGTTTCATTGGGACCTACAGCTTTTATATAAATGATTAATGGTTGGTGTGTTTGAGAAATATAAAAATACAAGTTTTCCAATTTTTCCGTATCGCGAAAATCGGTTTTTTGTTTTGGATGGTACTCAGTTGTACCATTGGCCCAGAAATAAAATCAGCCAAATGAGCGGAAGTGTCAAGATCCTTAAATTTAGAATACAGTATTCCACTAAAATTATTTCATCTTTTCAATAATTTTCCATAATATAAAACATAATTATAAAGAAGAAATTTAATTTAGATTTACCTAAATTATGCGAAATTAACGTGCTCTTGAAACTTTGGAGTTTTGGAAGACAGTTCCGTATTTGAATTAGGGGCCAGAAAAGGCATGGAGAAATTTTGGAGGTGTTTGTGGATTTAGAATTAATTTTTTAATTGTATGCTATTTTTTTTTAGCTTGTCAAGTTTTCGAACACGAGAAATTAGGAAGGGAAAAAGGGTGGCACCTCGGAAAAAGGAAAATTTTTAATTATTGACAAAGCACCGATTTTATTTCATTGGCAATTTTTCCAAAAAGTGGAAAATTGGTATTTTTGCTTTACTTATTGCTTTTTTCTAAGTTTACCTACATTCTTCATTGGTCTTGCTAGCCGGCAAAGTTTTTTTTGTAACAAGGGGACTCTTATCAAACATCCGGAGCAAAGAACGGAGAAATTTTTTAATTATTGAGAGTCCTGATTTTATTTCAATCACCACTTTTTTAAAAAAGTAAAGAATTTGGTATTTCTGCTTGTAATGAATGAAATGAAAGTAAATCCTGGTAAATGCTAATTCGTAATTAAAAGTAAACCTGAAAATATTTGTAAAAAGCTTGGCGAAAATAAATACATTTTTTAAATAAGTTCAATTTGCGATTTAATTTTATAAAATGGATTTTGTTGAAATGATATTTTTAAAAAATACTTACAATCTTCCAAAATAGATAAAGGAGCTTTTGAATAAATATTATAGAAAAATCACATAGCGACTATCGTGGATCAACAGCAATCTATTCAAGTATAAATGGCTGTTGATAGAATCAGACAAAGAGACAATTAAAGATAAAACTCTAAATGTTAAATAACTATTTATTATAGACAAGTAATTTTGATCCAAACTAATTTTTTCTAAGAAATTTACTGCTGCCTCTTCCAAAATGCATTGAAATCAATTTATTTTGGTTTTATTTTTACTGGTTCTAAAAACCGCTCTTTAATAGTTTGAAGTTGTTTCCTTTTTAAGCAACTATAATTAAATAATGAATTAATTAAATAAAAATAAAGTAATGAATTCATTAAATAATTAAATATAATTAAATTAAGTAAGAAATTTAAAAAATAATAAGTTTTATAAACCTATAATTATCGCTGTTGATTAATTACTTAGTGTATAATTAATCAACAACAATAATTATAGACAGATTTAAAATTCAAAAAACGTGTTATACAACAATTTTATCAGATTAAATGAATTACGTGAAGATTCAAATTAATCCTTCACTTCAGAGATTATAAAGACTTATTGGAGTTAAAGCTATAAACAAGATTGCCCCAGTCATGAAAAAATCGCACTTTAGTCATTCAGAGTTTGAAATTCTACATTGTATCTAACAGTTAATTGTTTAGAAATTCACATTAAGATTGTATCAGAAGAAATTTCCAACTTCCAATTTTTAATCATAATTTTTTACGAGCTCAGAAAAGGGGAAAATGACACTTTTAAAATATTTTTTAATATTTCGAAAACGCAGCAGCAGGATTTATCAAATTCAGAAGAAAAATGAAGAAAATTCAGAAAATATTCATGACAAAAATGGAAGCCAGTTTTTGCAGTATTTTGCTGCAAGTAGTGGTGAGTAGATAAAATTGTAAATAAATTTAGGCCTATAACATAAGTTACTTTTTATTTTAATTCTCTTTTTCTTCTCCAATTTGCTTTTAATTCCGTTTAAAATTGTCTTCTAAATATTTTTTTTCTATTCAAAGGCCATAGCTTGGTAAGCATGGTTGGTCTGCTTTAGCAAATATTTTGTTAATATTTGGGTGGTAACTTTTACCATTATAAGACTAATTTACCCTAAGTGACAACTTCAAAACATGTTTTTTACAAAAGTTATAAACAAATTTTGGAAAATCAAAAAATTACATTTTCTTGAAAATGGCTGAATCAGTTTCGATGGTTGAAATATATATTGTACAAGATATCACAGCGGTTCTAAAAAAAAATTCTAAAAAGTTCTAAAAAAAAAAGTTCTAAATAAAAAAATTTTTTGGAATTTTGAAAAAATTTCTTTTCTATGAAAGCTTTTTGGTACCTTCGTAATTTTTCCCCTATAATACACTCACACCCTCATTAACAGCATATATTTTTATTAACAATACACAGTTTTCGTTCGTCACAATGAATAGGCTCAATTTTTTTGCAGAATCAACCAAAAATGTATTGCCAAAGACTCCTTACTGTCATTTTTTCAAATTAACAACAACTGTTAATTATTTTAAAAATATTTATAAACAAATTCACAATTGTAACATCCACGAATGGGCCAATTTTTTGCGGAACCAACTAAAAATGTATTGCCAGTAACTTCTAGTTGTAATTTTGTTTAAGCCGATAAGAAATATTAATTATTTAAACAATTTTTATAAATAAATGCACATTTTGAACATTTTTCCAAGAATAGGCTCCATTTTCTTAGCGAAATCAACTAAAAATGTATTGCCAATGACTCTTTGCTGTGATACTTTGCCAATGGACAAGAACAGTTAATTATTTAAACAATTTTTATAAACAAATGAACATTTTGACCGCTTTTGCATGAACTGGCTTATTTTTTTCGTGGAATAAACTAGAAATGTCTTACCAATGACACCTTCTTGTCATATTTGTCCAATTAACAAAAACTGTTGATTAAAAACAATATTAATTATTTAAACAATATTTATAAACAAATTCACAGTTTGACCATTTTTCTATAATAAATTTTAATTTTTTTTACGGAATCAACAAAAAAATGTCTGGCCAATTATTCCTTCTTGTCATATTTTTCTAATTAAAAAAAAGTGTTAAGATACGATGCCTAATAAATAAACAATTTGATATCTAAATAACAATAACCAAGAACCCATCCCACTTTTTATTAACACATATATAATGACCTTGGTTTTTTAGTCAATTCCGCAAAAAAAATTAATATTTATTTTGTCAAAATGGTGAAACTGTAAATTTGTTTATAAATATTGTTTAAATAATCTACAGTTTTTATTAATTGGACAAATATAACAAGAAGGAGTCATTGGTAAGACATTTCGTTTATTCCACGAATAAAATAAGCCTATTCATGCAAATGTGTCAAAAATGTACTTTTGTTTATAAAAATTGTTTAAATAATTAACTGTTCTTGTCTATTGGCAAAGTATCATATAAAAGAGTCATTGTCAATAAATTTTTAGTTGATTTCGCTATAAAATTGGAGCCTAATATTCTTGGAAAATTGGTAAAAATTGCATTTATTTATAAAAATTGTTTGGACAATTAATATTTTTTTTCGAATCTCGTGAAATTTCTGTAGTCACTTGAATTCACCTGAAGTTACGTGTATTCACATGAAGTCACGCAAATTCACATGAAGTCACGTGAATTCACATGAAGACACGTAAATTCACGTGAAGTCACGTGAATTCACATGAAGTCATGTAAATTCACGTGAAGTCACTTGAATTCATTTGAAGTCACTTGAATCCTCTTGAAATCTTCTGAAATATCTGAAGTCATTTGAATTCACATGAAGTCACTTGAATTCACCTGAAGTCACTTGAAATCTTCTGATGTTACTTGAAATCTCCTGAAATTTCTGTAGTCACTTGAATTCACCTAAAGCCACGTGAATTCACATGAATTTACGTGAATTCACATGAAGTCACGTAAATTCACGTGAAGTCACTTAAATTCATTTGAAGTCACTTGAATCCTCTTGAAATCTTCTGAAATATCTGAAGTCATTTGAATTCACATGAAGTCGCGTGATTTCACGTGAAGTCACTTGAAATCACCTGAATTCATTTGAAATCACTTGAGTTCTCCTGAAGTCACTTGAAATCTCTTGAAATTTCTGTAGTCACTTGAATTCACCCGAAGTCACGTGATTTCACATGCAGTTAAGTAAATTCATTTGAAGTTACATAAATTAATTTGAAGTCACTTGAATTCTCTTGAAATCTCCTGAAATATCTGAAGTCATTTCAATTCACATGAAGTTCGCGTTATTTCACGTGAATTCGCATGATTTCACGTGAAGTCATTTGAAGTCACCTGAAGTCTCTTGAAATCACCTGAAGTCTCTTGAAATCACCTGAATTCAATTGCACTTGGATACGTGAATTCACTTGAAGTCACTTGAATTCACTTGAAGTCACTTGAAATCTCCTGACATGAAGACATGAAGTCAATGAAATCACACGAAGTCACGTGAAGTCACTTGAAATGGCCTGAATTCATTTGAAGTCACTTGAATTCTCCTGAAGTCACTTGAAATCTCTTGAAAAAATCTGAAGTCATTTGAATTCATGTGAATTTACTTAGTCACGTGAATTCATTTGAAGTCACTTGAAGTCACTTGAAATCTCCTGAAATATCTGACATGAAGACATGAAGTCACTGAAATCACACGAAGTCACGTGAAGTCACTTGAAGTCACTTGAAATGGCCTGAATTAATTTAAAGTCACTTGAATTCGCCGGAAGTCACTTGAAGTCACTTGAAATCTCCTGAAATATGTGACATGAAGACATGAAGTCACTGGAATTACATGAAGTCACGTGAATTCACATGAATTCGCGTGATTTCACGTGAATTCATTTGAAATCACCTGAAGTCAATTGAAATCACCTAAATTCCCGTGATTTCACGTGAATTCATTTGAAATCACCTGAAGTCAATTGAAATCACCTGAATTTATTTGAATTGACTTGAATTCTCCTGAAGTCACTTGAAATCTCCTTAAATTTCTCTAGTCACTTGAATTCACCTGAAGTCACGTGAATTCACATGAAGTCACGTGTATTCACATGAATTCGCGTGATTTCACCTGAATTCATTTGAAATCACCTGAAGTTAATTGAAATCACCTGAATTTGCGTGATTTAACGTGAATTCATTTGAAATCACCTGAAGTCAATTGAAATCACCTGAATTTATTTGAATTTACTTGAATTTATTTGAAGTCACTTGAAATATTCTGAAATTTTTGTAGTCACTTGAATTCACCTGAAGTCACATGAAGCCACATGAAGTCACGTGAATTTACATGAAGTCACGTGAATTTACGTGAATTCACATGAAGCCACATTAAGTCACGTGAATTTACATGAAGTCACGTGAATTTACATGAAGTCATGTGAATTCACATGAAGTCACGTGAATTCACAAGAAATCATGTGAATTCACATGAAGTCACGTTAATTTACGTGAAGTTACTTGAATTCATTTGAAGTCACTTGAATTCACTTGCAATCTCCTGAAATATCTGAAGTCATCTGAATTCACATGAAGTTCGCGTTATTTCACGTGAAGTCACTTGAATTTACCTGAAGTCACCTAAAATCACCTGAATTCATTTGAAGTTACTTGAATTCTCCAGAAGTCACTTGAAATCTCCTGAAGTCACTTGAAATCTCCTGAAATATCTGAAGTTATTTGAATTCATGTGAATTTACTTAGTCACGTGAATTCATTTGAAGTCACTTGAAGTCACTTGAAGTCACTTGAATTCACTTGAAGTCACGTGAAATCTTCTGAAATATCTGAAATCATTTAAATTTACATCAAGTCACTAAAATCACATGAAGTCACGTGAAGTCGCTTGGATTCTCTTGAAATCTCATGAAATATCTGAAGTCATCTGAATTCACACGAAGTCACTGATTTACAAGAACTTCACATGAATTCAGGTGATTTCATGTGACTTCACGTGAATTCAGGTGAGTCCTTGTAAATCAGTGACTTCGTGTGAATTGAAATGACTTCAGATATTTCATGAGATTTCAAGAGAACCCAAGTGACTTCACATGACTTCATGTGATTTCAGTAAGATGAAGAAATCTTGAACTCAGAAGTAGGTGTATACCCGATCGATCGAGTTGTCAATCCCTCGACAATATATATTTGAACTATCGAAGTTGATTCAGCCATTTTCGAGAAAATTTAATTTATTGATTTTTCCAAATTTGTTTATAACTTTTGTAAACAATTTTTTTTAAGTTGGCACTTGGGGTAAATTAGTCTTATAATGGTAGAAACTTACCACCCAAATACGAACCAAATATCTGCTGAAGCAGACCAACTATGCTTACCCAGCTATGTTCTTGAAATTATATTCTTCAGTCATTTTTAGATTCTCGTTTTAAAAAAGTTTTGTATTTAAACTTTTTATAATTATAATTCTTCTCTTTAGCCTGTCTTTCGCTGATCGGGGTTGGAGTCTCAATGTCATGGACGTCCCCAGCACTGCCTTATCTAACAAGTTCAGAATCCAGCTTCCCAATCACAGTGGACCAAGGATCCTGGATAGCGTCCATCAACAGCATTGGAATGATTTTAGGCTACCTGATAAATTCTCTGCTAATTGACAATCTCGGTAGGAAAAAAGCTCTCCTCTTTTTATCAATTCCCCAAATTTTTTGCTGGGTTACCATAAATTTTTCGAGGAACTACATTCTCGTCCTCGCTGCCAGGGTCATTGGTGGAATTGGTTACGGAGGAGCCCTCTGCACAACAACCACATACGCAGCAGAAATCAGTGAACAAAAAACCAGAGGATTTATCCTTGCGATGATAAAAATGTCCTTGAATTTTGGAATCTTCATTGTGACGATCCTCGGAGCCTTCCTGTCTTATAATTCCATGAATTTGGCAATTCTCACAGTTCCAGTATTATTTTGGATCACTTTTGTTTTTGCACCGGAGACGCCCTATTTTTATTTAATTAAGGGTCGAGATCAGGAAGCCGAGCGGATTTTAATTAAGCTTAGAGGAAATCCAGCTACAAATTTAAGAGAGGATCCAGAAAAAAATTCAAAAAATGATCCAGATAAAAATTCAAAAAATGATCCAGATAAAAATTCAAAAAATGATCCAGATAAAAATTCCAAAAATGGTCCAGATAAAAATTCAAAAAACCATCCAGATAAAAATTCATGTCAGTCTTCAGAAAATAATTTAAACCCATTATCCCTCGAATTGAAAGAAATGAAAAACACAATCTCCGAATTAAAATCAGGAAAAAATAAATTTTTTAAACTTTTGACTGAGAAAGGAAATCGAAAAGGTTTAATAATCCTTTTAAGTTTATCGTTAACTGAATTATTTTCTGGACACATTGTGCTTATTGCTTATACTCAGGAAATTATGGAATACAGTGGTTCATCTCTAAAAGCAGAACATGCAACTGTAATCCAGGCTGGATTTAGAATTTTAGCTTCAATTTTATCGACCAAAGCTGTGGAATATTTGGGAAGAAAAAATCTTCTGCTATCATCTGGATTGCCAGCAGCTGGAGCCTTGAGTTTTGTTGGACTATTTTATTTTTTTAAAAATTATCTAAAAATTGATGTCACTTCTTTTAACTGGATTCCACTATTGGGCGTGAGCTTTTTCGAGGCAGCTTGTGCTTTTGGAATCAGTGGGTTGTATTTTATTTTTCAAGGGGAATTATTTACTAGGGATGTAAGAGGAACTGCGACGATTTTTTCTAATACTGCTTATGAAATAGTAGCATTTTTTACCAAATTGGTTTTTCAGAGATTGACTGGTATTTTTGATATTTATACAATTTTTTGGATGTTTGCTGTGTGTTGTGTGACTGGGACTCTTGGAACTTTTTTTATTGCTGTCGAAACTAAAGGAAAAAGTCTCGAAGAAATTCAGAGAATATTAAGTGGTAGGAAAAAGGTAGAAAATATAGTGCTTTCTGTTTAAGCTATCAAATAAGAAAAATAATTGAAAATAGAAATATTTTTAAGTAGATTTGTTTTCATTTTTCAAAGTTGTAGCAGTCCCATACAATTTGAATTTTCGCGGCAAGAATCAGCGATGCGCATGCGTATTATGAAATTTAACCGCGAAAAGTGGACCAAGTTTTTTCAAATTTTTTAATATATATTTTCAATTTTTTTATTAATTTTTTATCTTTAAATATATTTTCTGTAGTATTTAAATTTTTTTGGAGAATGTTTTGTATTTAATATATTTTTTGCATAATTTAAAATTTTTAATATATTTTCTTGCATAATGTTTTTTTAGTAGAATTTTTTGTTTATTATTTGTTAAGATCACATATAACCGGGAGTTTTTTTAAATATTCATTGTCCATAATTTTAATTTTTTAAATATACTTTTTTGTTGATTATTTTTTAAGGTCACGTATAACCGAGAGTTTTATCAAATTTTCAAATTTTTTTTGTATAATTTAAATTTTGTAATATATTTTTTTGTATAATGTTGTTTTAGTAGAATTTTTTGTTCATTATTTGTTGATATCACGTATTACCGGGAGTTATATTTTGCATAACTTAAATTTTTAATATATTTCTTTGTATAATGTTTTATTAGTAGAATTTTTCGTTTATTATTTGTTAAGATCACATATAACCGGGAATTTTTTCAAATTTTCAAATTTTTATTGCATAATTTTAATTTTGTAATATATTTTTTGTATAATGTTTTTTAGTAGAATTTTTTGTACATTATTTGTTAGTATCACGTATAACTGGGAGTTAAATTTTGCATAATTAAAATTTTGTAATATATTTTTTTGTATAATGTTCTTTAGTAGAATTTTTGGTTTATTATTTGTTAATATCACGTATAACCAGGAGTTAAATTTTGTATAATTAAAATTTTTTAATATATTTTTTTTATAATGTTCTTTAGTAGAATTTTTACTTTATTATTTGTTGATATCACGTATAAGCGGGAGTTTTTTCTAATTTTTATTGTCCATAATTTGAACTTTTCAAATATACTTTTTTGTTGATTATTTTTTTAGGGTCACGTATAACCGGGAGTTTTTTCAAATTTTCAAATTTTTGTTGCATAATTAAAATTTTGTAATATATTTTTTTGTATAATGTTTTTTTAGTAGAATTCTTTGTTCGTTATTTTTTAATATCACGTATAAACGGGAGTTATATTTTGCATAATTTAAATATTTTAATATATTTTTTTGTATAATGTTCTTTAGTAGAATTTTTGGTTTATTATTTGTTAATATCACGTATAACCGGGAGTTTTTTCTAATTTTTATTGTCCATAATTTTAATTTTTTAAATATACTCTTTTTGTTTATTACATGTTAAGATGAATAAACGGGAGCTTTTTCAAATTTTTCAATATATTTTTTTTTTCAATATATTTTTTGCATAATTTAAAATTTTTAATATTTTTTTGTAAAATGTTTTTTAGTAGAATTTTTCGTTTATTATTTGTTAAGATCACATATAACCAGGAGTTTTTTCTAATTTTTATTGTCCATAATTTTAATTTTTTAAATATACTTTTTTGTTTATTATTTGTTAAGGTCACGTATAACTGGGCGTTTTTCACATTTAAAAGTTTTTTAATATATATTTTGAAATTTTTTATTAAGTTTTTATCTTTAAATATATTTTTTGCAGTATTTAAATTTTTTGTTGAATGTTTTGTTTTTAATATATTTTTTGTATAATTTTAATTTTTTCATATATTTTTTTGTATAATGTTTCGTCAGTAGAATTTTTTGTTTATTATTTGTTAAGATCACGTTTAACCGGGAGTTTTTTCACATTTTTAAATTTTTGTATATATATTTTTAAATTTTTTATTAATTTTTTGTCTTTAAATATATTTTTTGCAGTATTTAATTTTTTTGTAAAATGTTTTGTTTTTAATATATTTTTTGCATAATTTTAATTTTTTAATTCTATTTTTTTTGTATAATGTTTTTTTACTAGAATTTGAGTTTATTATTTGTTAATATCAATTTTTTGGATTTTTGCTGTATGATGTGTGACTGGGACTCTTGGAACCTTTTTTATTGCTGTCGAAACTAAAGGAAAGTCTCGAAGAAATTCAGAGAATATAAAGTGGTGGGGAAAAGGTGTAAAATGTAGTGCTTTCTATTTAAGTTATCAAATAAGAAAAATAATTGAAAATAGAAATATTTTTAAGTAGATTTGTTTTCATTTTTCAAAGTTGTAGCATCAGTCCCATACAATTTGAATTTTCGCGGTAAGAATCAGCGATGCGCATGCGTATTATAAAAATTTAACCGCGAAAAGTGGACAAACTGGCCAAGTTTGAGAAGAAGCAAAAAAGTGGAGTTTGTTGTTTGAGGTTGTTTGTTTTTATAAAAATTTTTTATTTCGGTTATTTATTGGAGTTTATTGACAAATAAGGCAAGTTTATTAATGTTCATTATTCAAAAATATTTCAAATTTTCAATTTACTTCTACAATTTACAATTCAAATATTTTAAATTTACTTTTATTAAGAAGTAAATAGAGATAATTTCGACATAAAGATATATTTGAGGTTATGTACGTGTCGACAACTTCGTCATTATTTTCATTGACCTATGTCAAATTTTATAGAGAATCTGAATTATAAGTAGTATACGTGCCAATTTTTAAAATTTCTTTATGTAAAGTGGTGTTAATTGTTTACTCTAATTTCCAATTTAGCAACCTAACCTCAAAGTCGTTCAACATCGCAACGACGAGAACAGAATGGTAAACATGAAGGCAAGTTGATATTTAAAATTAAATTATTATAAAATCATATCCTTCAATTAGAACAATGTATGTGTGCATGTATTATTGATTTATAAATCGTAAAAAATACAATAAGTAAAATATATAAGTTTAATAATAGTAATAAAATAAAAGACTAATTTGATTCCTCATCTTTTCAAATTATAGAAACATAAATCATAAAAAAATACAATAAGTAAAATATAAAAGTTTAATACTCAATAGTAGTAAAATAAAATACTAATTTGATTCCTCATCTTTTTAAATTATAGAAACAGCCCCGAAAAACGCGGCGTCAATTGCAAGCAGATAAATTAGCTGCAGCCAAAAAACTGGCAGAAAAAGCAAATTCAGTAGAACAGCCTCTTCCTCTCTCCTTTCAAAAATTCGAATCCAATGATGGAAACTACGAAATCAGCTGCAGTCGTGCAAAAGATTTGCCAGCTGAAACTGCTTCCTGGATAATGGATCTCATGGAGAGAAACATGAAAAAAAGTTACGAGCTTTCACCTTGGGGATGGAGCGCAGATAAAAAGAAAGAAGAACTCTTTAATTCAGCTGCTTGGCATTTGGTTGCTACGTCTGGTGGAAAAAATGTCGGCTTTTCTCATTTTCGTTTCGACGTAGACGATGATAAAGAAGTTTTATATTGGTAGGAATTATTCACAAAAAAAATGTATTTACGGTTTTAAGTTTGAACAAGTACTTGGAATTTTTTGCTTTCTTAGGATTCTGAAATCTAAATTTTTTCTGTTCTAGTTATGAATTACAATTAGAACCAATTGCAAGAAGAAAAGGTCTTGGACGATTCATGATGCACGCTCTGCAGTCGATGGCGTTCCAAAATAAAATGCAAAAAATAGTGTTGACCGTTTTCAAAAACAATGCATCAGCAGTATCATTTTTCAACGTCCTTGGGTAAGTTCCATTTATGTAAACTAAAATATTCTAAATCAACGAATACTTCTTTTAAAAATATATATAATAAAAAGATTTTAAAATTTTAAAAAACTCCTGGTTATACGTGATGTTAACAAATAATAAACAAAAAATTTTACTCAAAAAGTTTAAATAATGCAAAAAAATATTTAAAAAAATAAATTCTAAAATTTTTAAAATTAAAAAAAAATTTTTATTTAAAAATAAATTTTAAAAGCCTTGAAAATAATAGTGCGGAAAACTCGCACATTTCTACGCTGCCAATTCAGAAGTGAAATTTATGAAAAAGCTAGGAAAAATTAGTGAAGAAGTAAGGGACAAAAAGAAGAAACAATTTATATTTCAATTTACATTATTTCAGGGTTTCAAAACATGTAATTGTGCAAAATTAAATAAATAAATGATTAATAAATATTTAATTATACAAAATTAAATTCATAAATGATTTAAAAAATTTCATTTTGCCAAATCAAATAAATACATAATTAACCCTAGAATGGTTAACTGGGGTAATACGTTACCCCATTCAAAGTTTAAAGTACGATCCTGACTATGGTCAGGTATGGTTTGGTATGGGACCGTAATCATAATTTACTACACTATACGGCAATCGACTTTGGCCAGTGAGCGAGTGTATTAGTGTTTCCTGTGAGTTCTGTGCGTCAGTGAATATCGACTGGGGTAACATATTACCCCAATTAACCATTTAAGTTCGAGAATTGTCTCGGTAAGTGAAATTCAGTTTTTTGGTTAAAGCGGTTCAGTTAGATGTTTTAAGCATGAATTTAAAAGTTCGAAGTGTAAAAAATTTTTTTAAATAAAAATATCAACAAATGAGGTATATTTACCAGTCTAGGGTTAAAAAACATTTAATTATGCAAAAACAAATAAATTAGCCAGTGAAATTTTCCGAATAAAAAAATTTCAACTACTCCGAGGACGTTTACGAAAAAGCTGTAAAAGGAACAGAAGGAGAAAACGACCCCGGTATAGTTAAACATTTTTTTATTCGGAAAATTTCGCTGGCTAATTTATTTATTTTTGCATAATTAATAATTATAGTATATTACGGAACTAGGGGAGAAAGGAAACGATTTCAACGAGTATGAGGTTAGCTGAGCGAGCGAAGCAAGGGCAGATATCACACGAGTTAACATCGTTACTTCTCCCCAAGTCACGTATACAATTTTTCATAACGCCTAAATTGAAAAAGCTGCAATTCATGATGTGACTCCGTCCCTAAGCAGTTTCTGTCAGCTGTTTTTTACTTTCAATCCTAGGGTTGAAACTGCTAGTTTCGCCCCGCTGTACAGGCATCGAAAGTCGAATTTTCAATGTAGGTATTATGAAAAATATTTTTAATTATTTATTTATTTGATTTGGCAGAATGAAATTTTTTAAATCATTTATTTGTTTAATTTTGTATGATTAAATATTTATTAATCATTTATTTATTTAATTTTGCACTAGTATATGTTTTAACCCTGAAATAATGTAAATTGTAAAATAAACTGTTTCTTCTCTTTGTCCCTTACTTCTTTACTAATTTTTCTAGCTTTTTCATTAATTTCGCTTCTGAATTGGCAGCGTAGAAATGTGGGAGTATTCTGCATTATTATTTTCATGGTTTTTAAATTTTTTAAAAAATAATTTTAAAAATGTTAGAATTTTTTTTTAAAAATTTTAAAAATTTAGAATTTTTTATTTTACTTTATTTTATTTAAATATATTTTTTGCATTATTTAAATTTTTTGAGTAAAATTTTTTGTTTATTACTTGCTAACATCACGTATAACCGGGAGTTTTTTAAAATTAAAAAATTTTTTCATTATATTTTTTTTAACCTATTTTTTTAAATACATATATTTTTTGCATTATTTAAACTTTTGTGTACCATGTTTTGTTTTTAATATATTCGTTCCATTATTTTAATGTTTTGAAATATATTTCTTGCATTATTTTTGTTCATAACTTTAATTTTTGTATAAAAATTATTTAATTTTTGAAGTACTTTTTTGTTTATTATTTGTTAGGATCACGTAAAACCGGAAGTTTTTTTAAATTTTCAAATTTTTTAATATATATTTTAAAAATTTTGTATTAATATTTTTCTTTAAATATATTTTTTGCAGTATTTAAATTTTCTTTGTAGAATGTTTTGTTTTTAATATATTTCTTGCATAATTTTAATTTTTTAAGTATATTTTTTCTATAATGTTTTTTTGGTAGAATTGTTTGTTTATTATTTGTTAAGATCACGTATAATCGGGAGTTTTTTCTAATTTTTATTGTCCTTAATTTTAATTTTTTAAATATACTTTTTTGTTTATAATTTGTTAAGGTCACGTATAAACTGGCGTTTTTTCATATTTTTAAGTTTTTTAATATATCTTTTGAAATTTTTTATTAATTTTTTTTCTTTAAATATACTTTTTGCAGTATTTAAATTTTTGTAGAATGTTTTGCTTTTAATATATTTTTTGCATAATTTTAATTTTTTCAAATATTTTTTTGCATAATGTTTCTTCAGTAGAATTTTTTATTTATTATTTGTTAAGATCACGTTTAACCGGGAGTTTTTTCACATTTTCAAATTTTTGAATATATATTTTCAAATTTTTTGTCTTTAAATATATTTTTTGCAATATTTAAATTTTTTTGTAGAATGTTTTGTTTTAATATATTTTTTGCATAATTTTAATTTTTTGGTATAATGTTTTTACAGTAGAATTGTTTGTTTATTATTTGTTGAGTTGACGTATAACCGAGAGTTTTTTCTAATTTTTATTGTCCATAATTTAAATTTGTTTTGTTTTAAACATTTTTGTTTATTATTTGTTAAAGTCATGTAAAACCGGGAGTTTTTTCAAATTTTTAAGTGTTTTAATATATATTTTAAAATTTTTTATTAATTTTTTGTCTTTAAATATATTTAAACACAAAAAATTAATAAAAAATTTTAAAATATATATTAAAAAATTTGAAAAAACTCCCAGTTAAACGTGATCTTAACAAATAATAAACAAAAAATTTTACTAAAGAAACATTATACATAAAAATATATTAAAAAATTAAAATTATGCAAAAAATATATTAAAAACAAAACATTCTACAAAAAAGTTTAAATACTGCAAAAATATATTTAAAGACAAAAAATTGATAAAAAATTTTAAAATATATATTAAAAAATTTGAAAAAACTCCCGGTTAAACGTGATCTTAACAAATAATTTTTTTTAAATTATTTGTTAGGATCACGTTTAAATGTGATGACGTTTAACTCCCGGTTAAACGTGATCTTAACAAATAATTTTTTTTATTATTTGTTAAGATAACGTTTAACCGGGAGTTTTTTCAAATTTTTTATTAATTCTTTGTCTTTAAATATATATTTTTTGCAGTATTTAATTTTTTTTGTAGAATATTTTGTTTTTAATATATTTTTTGAATAATTTTAATTTTTTAGTATATTTTTTTGTATAATGTTTCTTTAGTAGAATTTTTTGTTCACTATTTGTTATGATCACGTATAACCGATAGTTTTTTCTAATTTTTATTGTCAATAGCTTTAATTCTTCAAATATACTTTTTTGTTTATTATTTGTCAAGATCACATATAACCGGTAGTTTTTAAAAATTTTGTAATATATATTTTAAATTTTTAAATTAATTTTTTGTCTTTAAATATATTTTTTGCAGTATTTAAATTTTTTACAGAATGTGTTGTTTTTAATATATTTTTTGCGCAATTTTAATTTTTTTTGTGTAAGGTTTTTTTAGTAGAATTTTTTGTTTATATGTGAAGATCACGTATAACCGGGAGCTTCTTCTAATTTTTATTGTCCATAATTTTAATTTCTAAAATATACTTTTTTGTTCATTATTTGTTAAGATCACGTATAACCGGAAATTTTTTCAAATTTTTAAATATATTTAAAAATTTTTTAATAATTTCTTTTCTCTAAATATATTTTTTGCAGTATTTAAATTTTTTGTAGAATGTTTTGTTTTTAATATATTTCTTGCATAATTTAAATTTTTTATATATATTTTATGTATAATGTTTTTTTAGTAGAATTTTTTGTTTATTATTTGTTAAGATCACGTATAACCGGAGTTTTTCATTTTTTAAATTTTTGTAATATATTTTTAAGTTGCTCAATATATAAATTTGCACAATATAACGATACAGGAATGAGTACGCGTATTATCTGAGGTAACTTACATTGTTTTGCAAACAATATAATGTACGTAAATGTGCATTATGTATATTATGTAAATCAAGTGGAAAATATATAAATAAAATTTGTCTTTAATTTATAATTACAATTTCTTTATTTTTTGTAAAAAACCAATTTATTATAAAACGAATAGTATTGTAAAAAAAATTGTAAAAGGAAAAAATGTCAATGTTACTTTCGCCCCGCAAATTTTACTTTCGCCCCGCTAATTTTACTTTCGTCCCGCTAACTTTACTTTCGCCCCGCTAACTTTACTTTCGCTCCACTAATTTTACTTTCGCCCCGCAAATGCGGTTTGCGGGGAATATATGCTACTTTCGCCCCTATTTTCAGGGGCAAAAGGTGTCCATTTCGGTCGAGTGTGGAATAAAAATTCTTTGTAACACGCATGTACAAAGGATTTTTACATGAACCTTATAAACTCCGGTTTTTAGCCCCATTGGCGTGAAGCGCCGGGAGTTTAAAAATAGGAATTTGATCCTCAATCAAATAATAATTCAGCAACTCTAAGGATTAAATATTAACATTATTACAAGGATTAATAAATAACACAGACAGTTTTTAATTTCTTCTATACAAGTTCGCTTTATTAAAAATGCACACTCGACTCGCACACATGTTCACATGATATATGCAAATTTTGTTGTGCGTGAATTCTAATTTCCCATGCAAAAAAGATTACAATCATGCTAATTTTATGGTATTTTAAATCGCTTAGTGAGTAAATTCCCTAATGGTGATGCCATTAATCTTAAATGCAACGCTAAGTCTAAAGCTGGGAGTTTTAGCTTCTCCCATGATAAAAAAATCAAAATATCACAGAAGTTGCGTCAAATCGATGATCTATCCTTCAAGGCAGCCAGCTTTTTGATTCACATCTCGCAGGTTGGGTTTTGTTCTTTTAAACAATGCAAAACTCCAAAAGTGGATAAGAAAAAAAAATCCTAGCTTGTTCCTTACCAAATTTTAAAATTCACGACTGTGGTTTTAAAGAATGTCATAGAAAAATTAGTTTCATTTTCGCTAAAATCTACTCTATTGATATTTCATAATTTCAGTGCAAGTGGAATCTAAATTCAAATCTATGTACAATTTCTAGTGAGAAATAAGTTATTTTAACAAATTTCTATAAACATTAAAGACCATAAAATCAGTGTTTTGAGTATTTGAGTATTAAAAACCCGTCTCGAGAACTGAAACTAAATTCTGACCCTAAAATAAATATTGTACTGTTGCAGTTACAAGCTGGATATCACGAGTCCCGACGAAGAGCACTACATGATCATGAGTAGGCTAAGCAGATCTTGAACTGCGTCAAATAAACTTGCTGATTCCCTCTGTACTTTCTTCAATTTTTTTCAATTTTCTCCCTTGTCTTCCTCTTTTGTCTTACGACTGCGTTCTGTGAAAGAGTGTCGCCAGAACCTGATGTGGGCAAAGATTAACCAAGGACGACTTTCTGGATGGTCCAACACTGTGGAAAGTTAAGGGCGCTTCGCTGATTGTCCAGTCTTCTGTGTAACTAAGGAACTTGTTGAGATCGACTTCCCCATTTTCAGAGACCTCGAATCTTTCTTTGAGAGAATTTGTGCCCCAACAGAGGTCTAGGGCCTGGCGATGGAGAACCATTCCAACGCCTTTGCCTGCTCCCTCTGGGACTGGAAAGACCCGAAGATTAATGACGTTGAGGTCAGAGGGTAGGTCAAAGCGGAGAGGAGAAAAGGAGGCATTTAGTTCAAAAGGAAGAGAAGGACGAGGATGTAAAGCAATTACGGGATGGAGGAGTTCCTCGGAGGCGAGGTGAGCTGAGAGGGATAAACTTCCTGAGGGATGATCGACGGGTGCGCGAGAACAAGAGGGTTTCTTCTTCTCAAGAACGATGGTCAAGTGATGATTTGTTAATAGATTGTCTGTGACGCCCTGGCCTAAACCACGGTTGTCGTCTTGCATCAATCGTCGGTCTTGCATAATCTAGAAAAAGAGATTCGAGTATTAAATAATTAAATGAGGAGATAGCCTTTGTTTTATTAGATTTTTGAACTTACCTCAAATTGCCCGGAAGCCATGGATGCTGCGCCCAAAGGTTGGGCAGAAGCGATTGTCAATCTCACACGTTTATCTTCGATATAACCCGATGATGCGAGGGGATAATAATTTCCTTGGATAGGGATCTTTGGAAATCTCTGTCGTCTTATCATCTGGAAAATGAAATAGAGTTTTCAATAGTAAACCAGGGTGTCTAGCGTTTCTTCTTTAAAAAATTCCACTTTTCCAGGTAAAAAATAAATTTTTCCAGGTCATTTTTTAATTATTACCATAAACTTTCATGAAAAAAAACTTTTTTTCTTGAACCCTTACGATAGAAATAATTTATACAACTAAATGAACCATAAAATATATGGGGCAGTCCATGCCAAATCTTTTGACCACTTTTGACCCCGACCCCTTTCGATTTGGCTGAAACTTTTTTACCTTTTTCTACCCTATCGAAAATATTTTTCAAATTTTTTCACCTAACCCAAAAAAAGTTATGGATTTTTCAAAAAACTGGCTTTTTCTCAAATGGCCGTAACTTTTTCAAAGACTGACTAATCGGGACGTTTTTTTCTTCAAAATTTTTGTTTTTAAATGCACTTTTTAGAAAAAAAAAATTATAAAAATTATACAGATCCATCTTCAACGTTTTTTTTGTTGAAATTTTCGAAAAAAAACGGAAATTTCGAGATGATTATTTTAAATTTTTTTTCTTTTTTTTATAAAAAAACGTTGACATTTTCCGCAAATTCTCTGAAATTTTCAGAGTGGGATTTTTTCGTTTTCTATTTTTTTTTTCAATTAAAAAATTTTTTTAACTCAGCTTATTTTCCATAACACTACTCTAAAAACTTTTTAGAATGTACAGAGAACCTTAAAATTTGGAAAATAATAATAATAACTATTAAAAGTGGTAGTCATCGGAAAAATTTCAATTTTTTTCGAAAAAGAAAAAAATAGAAGATAGCCCTGAATAATTTTTTTGTACTTTTTTTCGAAAACTACATTTAAAAACAAAGAAAATGAAAAAAAAGTTATGATTAGGCCTATTTTTAACTAAACCATAAGCTTTTAAATATTTTGAAGCAGTTAATTTGGGATGAAATTCGTTAAAATTTTTTTTTAATACGTCGCTTTTTTTGTTTACATACCCAAAAAACATAGTTTATTTAATAATTTTATGCACAGTAGATATAAATACAATATAAATTTATTTCTTTACACGTTTAAATAATTTATATACTCTAAATTTCTAGAAAGAAAATGTTTTTTCTTTCTTCCTTACACTAAGCTGTATTTTTACGTCTAACTACTGATAATTACTTTTGAAATCTGTTTTTTTATCGCAAATATTTATTGAAAATTATATTTAATCATAATTTGCATAACGTTATCAAATTAATCGCTCTTTTCAACTTTCCGCTTTGAAAATTGAAAATTTTCGAAAATTGGGAAGTTATTGTTTGAGAACTTATAACTTGTGACATCTGTGTGCATTTCTATCAGTTAAAAATGAAATTATTCAAACGCCATCTATAGAAAAATTGACAAACTCCATAGAAATCTCGCATAAAATTATTTAATAAACTATGTTTTTTGGGTATTTAAACAAAAAAAGCGACGTATTAAAAAAAAATTCAAACGAATTTCATCCCAAATTAACTGCTTCAAAATTTTTAAAAGCTTATGGTTTAGTCAGAAATAGGCCAAATCATACTTTTTTTCATTTTCTTTGTTTTTAAATGTAGTTTTCGAAAAAAGAATACAACAAAATTATTCAGGGCTATCTTCTATTTTTTTTCTGACTTTTTCGAAAAAAATTGAAATTTTTCCGATGACATAACTTTTTTTCGGTTAGGTAAAAAAATTTTAAAAAATTCTAAAAAATGTTTTCGATAAGGTAGAAAAAGATAAAAAAAGTTTCAGCCAAATCGAAAAGGGTCGGGGTCAAAAGTGGTCGATTTTGCATGGAATGCCCCATATAGAAATCGAAAAATGCAGGTTTTATAGATTTTCTAGGTTTTCTAGATAAGTAGACACCTTGAATGGGTAATACGATGTGCTATAGAAATTTCCAGCAAGAATTGTCAAGCAAAATATTTAAGGTAAATTAGAATTGTGTTATTCCAATTAAAATGAATTTACATTTAAATTATATTTTCATCGCGCCTCTATTGAAACTTCGAGTTTCGGTACCTATAGAGCGGGTTGAAACACGGTGTTTGCATCCCTAGAGTTGAAACATTTTGTTTCAGCCCTAGGGTTGAAACACCGCTTTTCGCTTTTCCACACAATAAACTATTATTGTCCTTGACTAAAATAAAATAACTCGATACCAAAGTGGAGGAGAATGTTTTTGGTCAGACTGCTGGAGATTTTTAAGTAAAAAAGGTAGTTGTGAGTAAGACATCACAATTCCTCTCGTTTTTAACAGTAATTCTGAATCATAAAATATTAAATTTTCTTTTACGTTATGGACATCAAGAACTGAATCGAGATAATATTTGCTTTCCATAAAAAAAATCAGTAAACTTGATACTCGTTGAAATTCAAATAGAAATTCTGCAAGCGGATGTCTTGTCTAAGATATTCAAATTAAATTTTACGCTGCGTTGAAGGCTTCTTGTAAGCTGCAGGAATGGAGATTTTCCGAACCTCCGCAAAACAGTTCTTACCTTAAGAGGATTACATAAAATTTAATTAACGAACTATACAAAATTAAAAAACTTTAAAAAAGAACTAAAGAGGTAAATTACGGAAGCAGTCAAAAGCTAATACTATCGAAATAAAATTAAAGATTTAAAATTTAATTCCTAATAATATTAAAAAAATATTTTTAATGCTAAAAAATTTAATAGGTATTTTATAAATTGCAAACACCACTGCGTTGTGGTAGTGAAATTTTAGAGCTCATTGAGTTTGTAATAATTAAATAATAGATGACGGTAAAATTTGATTACCTTAAGCTGTAAAGTTTCACCGAATCGTGTAACCTCAGTTGTGATAATGAATAAATATGTGAAAACAAACCTGTGACTGTGAGCAAGGCTGCTAACTCGAGAAGCTCTGCTACTACCACGAGGCGTCCTGGGAATTCCTTCGCCCTCTTCCATTTCAAAATCACCGTCTCCCAAGAACGTGCTAGCTTGCCTGCTAACTCGTCCGAAAGTACTTCCCAGTGGTGGCAGTTTCATCAGAACAAATTGTTGTTGAGCTTTTCTTAGAGACTCCATCCACGACTGGAAAGTTTATATTTTTTTATGAAACTTTTTCAAGCACTGAACAAATACGTCAAGAGACAAAGTTCTAGAAATATATCTGTACTCTTCACCACTCCTCTCTGATCTGAACTGACAATGAATCCTTTTCAAGAGAATAATCATTAATCATTTCCTGAATTCCTGAATTTCTTTGGCTTCTGAATCATCTTTTAAAGAAATTGAGAATTTGAGTGAATAAATTAAAAGTTAAATATTTGTTACTTACTTTTGCTAACTTTGGTTCACCAGCACTGAGTACAAGAGCTGCTGATGCTGCTCCGTATTCGTTTAGATACACCAAACCCAAACTGGACGGTTCTTTGAGTTCGTGTACACGAATGCGATCCACAACGTAAGGTTGACGAATGATCTTCAAACAACCACCAGCACTTCCGGTGGTACTGCTAGATGAAGCCTTTTTTGTCGATGGTTTGCAAATTAGTAGCATATCCGTCAACAAAAAGACATGGACCTCCGTCTGTGAATTATAAATATATTTTGTCATTTGCGTCAATTAAAATTTTTTGAGAATTTTTTGAAAGGGCTCGAAATTAAAATTTTTTTTAAATCGATGGATTTTGACATACTTTGCTAGAAGCAGCGTCCCTTAATTTTAAATCCCCTTCGCGAAGAAGTGTCCTCAGCGCATCCTTTGGACACCCAGGCATAGGAGAAGTCGTGATATCTAAACTACTATGAATTCTAATTAATTTCTCCAGTTCCTCGTTCCTGGACTCAACGACATCGTAGCTTTCCAATCGCGAGGCTGCACTAGCCAATCGAGACGTTTCTTCGCTTCTCTTTAAGGCAGCATTCACAGATGCGACGAAATTATCCACAGATTTTATCTAAAAAAATTAATCAAATTGAAAATTTATATAACTGACAAAACAACTTTTTATTACATTCTCATCATCATATGAGAAGGTATTGGTTTTATGTGAAAACTGAATTTTCGATTTTTCATCAAATCTCCACGTTTTGAGACCCCCTGAGTAAGAAAAAACGGTTTTTACGCCGGTGTCTGTCTGTATGTCTGTCTGTCGGTCGGTCTGTCTGTTAACACGATAACTTTCGAAAGAATTATCGGACAGGATTGCGCTTTGGCAGACTTTTTCAAGGCTTGAAAAGAGGAGACGAGTTCGTTAACCAGCCTCATTGGCCCAAAACTCAAAAAATTAGGGACATTTTTTACTTTTTGAAAAAACTTTTTTGCAGAAAAATAAATTTTTAAGGGCAGTTCTGGATAGCTGCCGTAAAACTCTACAAACCATCTGAATAACATTTATCCCATTGACCAATATTAACAAAGTTACAGCATATCTTTAAAAAAAATTAAAAAACCAGTTTTAGATAAAGTCGAAAAATCGGCGAACTAAAGTTACGCACATTCTCATCACGTGAACGCACTGACGGGTCTACATATTCCTCAGAAAGCTGCAACTAACAAATTCTGATCTCTTTTTCTGTCCAAATACTAAACTTTTTTTAAATTACAAAAATGCACTTTTATTCGTTAAAAAGACAAAATTCCGGAAAATCTTCTACACCGTTTTATAGAGTTCCATGGGAGAAAACCAATTTCGCCTATGACGTTTTTTTTCTTTTCTCGCGTCATTCTCTCAAAAAATGCAAATTTTCGTTTTGTTTTACCCACTTATTCTCTTTTTGCCCCTGAATTCGAATTCTACATGGTATAAAAGTCAAATTTACTCGAGAACCACAGAAGATAGGGAAAAATAGTTTAGGGCAATTTTATAGAACTCCTTTAGTCGAGCAACTTTGGCCTCTTGAGTTTTCTCCATATCTCGCGTCGTTCTCTCGAAAAACTTTAATTTTCATTGAGTTTTTACATTCTCATCAGAGAAGGTATTAGATTTGTGTAAATTTTGACCCCCACCCCCCGTTTTTGTCAAATGTCCAAGTTTTGAGACCCCCTGAACTCAAAAAAATGGTTTTCGCGAATGTGTGTGTCTGTCTGTCTGTCTGGCTATGTGTCTGTCTGTGTGTATGTAGATTTTTTTTGTGACCACGATAATCTTCGAAAGAAATAACAGATCAGATTGACCTTTGGTATACTCTTTTAGTGTTCTAAAATGAAGGTCAAATTCGTTAGCCAGCCATTTTGAATAAAAATTCAAAAAGTTACAGCATTTTGAACATTTTTGAGACCACATTTTTTTTAAACTTACAAATTCTATGTACGAATGTTCATAGTACTCAGAAAGAAGAACAATGTATCCTTATGACATTTTTCGATAAAATGAAAATTATCAGACTTATAGCATTTTTAAAATTCAAAAAATCAAATGAAAATGAAGATTTTAAGCCAAGCAATGGACGATATGAAAAAAAGTCAAGAGAAGAAAAACATTGCTTTTTGAAAGCTCTACAATATTGGCATAACAACTATTTGAATTTTAAAAAAATCAAAAATTCAAATTTTCCCGCCAAAAAACGTGAGATATGAAAAAATATTCAATGGAAAAATTATTGTTCTTAAATAGAGCTACAAATTTTTCTGTTGGCCATTTTTTGATAGGATAAATAGTTTTCGTTTTAAACTTAAAACTTTGGTTAAAAAAAAATAAAAATTCAATTTCCCCGCCAAAAAACATGAGACATGAGAAAATCTTACAAAAAAAATGATTGGCCTTAAAAAGATCTACCAATTTTCCTTTAACCGTTTTTTGATTGGATAAATAATTTTCGTTTTAATTGCGAAAAATACTGTTAAAGACTTAAAAACTAATTTTTCTTCACCAAAGACTTTCGAAAAAATTATGGGATTGTATTGTGCTTTAGCACACTTCTTT
>JBAGKK010106593.1:5616-25740 GCA_037177015.1 Euceroptres primus
AATTTAAATTAATATTAGCTAATATGAATATTCTTTTTTCTAATTTAAATTAATATTAGCTAATATGAATATTCTTTTTTCTAATTTAAATTAATATTAGCTAATATGAATATTCTTTCTTTTTTTTTTAGAAAAAATCTATAGTTACGTTTAACATTTGTTCCAGTAATTACTTAGTAATTTTTCAAAAGTTCTTTTATTAATTTAACTGTGTAAGTAGTTAATTGTGACTTAGAAATCATGGTATTATTATAATAGATGTTTAGAAAAATTTGGAAAATTTTCATATATGCTTTATTTTAAAGCAGAGAGCAGGATAAAACGGACCGTGAGATCAAATTCGGTTTCGTTAATTACCATCATATTTGCAAATTATTCTAATTCTTTTCTACTTAATAACTCGGTTTGGTTCGAAGAATGAGATCAGTGCATAAAATCTGCTTAAAATTACGTTGTAGATCAAATATTGTTTAAAAGCTATTTTGCTATAGAAAAATGGATTTTAAGGAGAAAACACGTTTTTTTCCGCATGGACGTGTTTTAAGGACATGTACCAAGGACCTAATTATATTCTCCCATTTTTCTCGTGAATTAACAAATCAAAGTAGTAATTTTGAAGAGATGACAGATGTTCCTCCACTAATTTTGCACCTTTGTCTTCTTTTGAAAATTAATTTGATTTATTAATTTAAGAAAAAAATGGCAATATTGTTGGTCACGTGATAATTTTGGTCCTGGCCCTTAATCGTGGTACCGGGTAAGATCCGACTAATTACAACTTGTGTGAAATAATTAAACTACCTATAGACAAAATTGCCTATAAAAAAATAACATCTGATGTAGTCCATTTTAAATCAGATAAGTTCTACACTTCAAGTCGCAGAACGTTTCACTCATGAAATATGTTACAAGAGGAAATAAGATAACACTTTATTTTTCCGATTTGAGAAAAAAAAATTTTCCACGAAGTTATGAGTATTTGAATTCTTAAGGATAATTTTAAAAAAACTACAAATTGTTTCTTTAAATCTCTGTAGTTTTTATACTACTTAAGATATTCTAATTTTCTTTCCGGATTCTGATGTGGTTTACCGTCCCCTTTTGAAATCCACAGGGAAATTAGTAAAAAGTTTATAATTAACCAATTGACGGCAATTTTTTTATAAAGAGTTGATTTGAAATTTAAGAAATTTAAATTAGATTAAAATCAAATTTAAAATTCTATTTAACGTCCAAAGATCAAGTTAATGTATAGAAATCTTGAAAATAAAACCAAGAATCCAACGACCAAATTTGTGATGGTTTATAACTATCATAAAATGCTCCTATTATAATTCAAAAAAAGATTCTCCAAAAAGATCATACAAAAATGAAAAAGAGGAAAGAAAAATGAGAAGGCAACCAACCAAATCCCCTTCCTTCTCTTTTTTTATTTATTTAATTTTTTGATTTTATTATTTGGTTGATTACCTTCTCATTTTTCTTTCCTCTTTTTTATTTTTGTATGATCTTTTTGGAGGATCTTTTTTTGAATTATAATAGCAGCATTTTATGGTGGTTGTCCAAATTTGGTTCTTGGATTCTTGCTTTTATTTTCAGGAGTTCTATACATTAAGAGTTGACTTCCTCGATAAAAGCTCTTTTTAAATTTTTGCCAGTTTTTATCTAACTTTGTACTCATACAAGGGTATGTGATACATATGTAATGATATCACGAATTGTCAACCGATTTTTTTATATTTAGCGGATTTATTAAGGGCACGTGATACAAACCTCAAATTTTTTTCCTACTTTTTTTGGACTAACTTACGTCCGCACGAAATGAGATATCAAGTTGAAACTTTGGGAGCTTAAGTAGGAGGTACTAAGGAACGTTTGTATATTCCTAAATGTTTATAAGTACGAAAAATATTTTTTCAAAACTTTTTTGTAATTCTAAACATTTAGGAATATACAAACGTTCCTTAGTGCCAACTATTTAAGTTCTCAAAGTTTCAACTTGATATCTCATTTCGCGTGAACGTGAATTGATCCAAAAAAAGTAAGGAAAAAAATTTTTGAGGTTAGTATCACATACCCTTAAAAGAGAAATGCAAATGTGATGCTAAAATTTGAGGAAATAATAAGGAATATATCTAGGAATCAATGTCCGGTGCGTTTCAATTTTTATTTAAAGAAAAATTATTTTTTCAAACTTTTTTCCCAAAATAAAAACTGAAACGCGCGAGACATTGATGCCTAAATATATTCTTTATTATTTTCCAAAATTTGCAGCATTATATTTGCATTTTCCTTTTAATAAACCTGCTGAATATAAATAAAAAATCAGTTGGTAATTCGTAACGTCATTATGTATCAAATACCCATAAGGAAAACATCATGTAAGATTTATGCAAACTGAACCATTTTTGTAGCCAGGAGAATTTTTTTTCATAAACATATTTTGTGGTCGAAACATTCTGCGACTTGGAGTGTAGAACTTGCCTGATTTGAAATTGATTACATTATCTAAAACTTATATTTTTGTGAAAAATATAAAATAATGAAAAGGAGTGATACTTCTCATCTGATCCAGCTTAAAACTTAATGAATTTTGGCAATCATCTGGGACTATAATTAATTAGTATTTCTAACACACGAATACGCACATTTTTTAAAGACCTCATTTTCTGATTCCTGCGATAGAATTATGTCCATTAAGTCAAGAAATGAAATTCGACCATTTTCATTATTCAGAGCTTCCTGTATGAAAAAGCAATTAGCAAATCCAATTATTTACAATTGTCTTAACTTTTTCTTTGAAGGGCAGTCAGAGAAATTAAAAAATTTTAAATCAGTTTTGTTGAACTCCTTCTTTAAATTTGTATAAGATCTTGAAAATTTACGTTTCTCATTAAACCACTTTTTGTATAAGGGTGAAAATCAAAAAGTTGGCAATATAATGTCCTTAGGATATTATTCGCTTATATATTATGAAGAAATTTTATTATAAATAAGAAATTATTGTATAAGAAATTATATTATGAATAAAAGCTGTTTTAATTACACGGTTTTATTACGCGTATTTTTATCTGCAACATCTTATGTGACAATTATTTTTGCTGTATCCTGTATCAAAATAAATTCCATTAAATATGAGTAAATGTCATCCGGTCCCATGTACCCTCTTACATTTTTTTGGTTTTGTAGCGTTATGTCTTTTTACAGAAAATTTTATATCTAATTATCAATGCACGTGTACTTCCAGAATTGATTGCAGAATTGGAAAATAAAGTTCATATTTTGTTCCTAATCATAATTGCAAAGTAATAATCACTTTTTAAATGTCCCCGAATTTTTATGTCATCCGGTCACAGGACAGTTTTTATGATAGAGTTTAATTTTCCACTCTGAATTAATTAACGATAGAAAATTATTACATAGTTATGTCAAAATTGAATTACACATAAGGTAGATGACCCAGTAAACGTGACGTTAAGAGATTTGGTTGACTTATAATGTTCAGAAAATTGTGTTGGCAAGAATAATTTGAAATAATGTTGGTACTTATTAAAGCATTAAACTTCCTATAATTAACGATATAAAATTATTACATAGTTATGTCAAAATTGAATTACACATAAGGTAGATGACCCAGTAAACGTGACGTTAAGAGATTTGGTTGACTTATAATGTTTAGAAAATTGTATTGGAAAGAATAATTTGAAATAATGTTGGTACTAATTAAAGCATTAAACTTTCTATAATATTATAAAAATGCGATTTACAACATATGCCATGTCAGTTTTAATTTATAGTTAATTAAAAATCAAAATGCACTGATGGCCCAGTAATCACGATTTGGAATTTGTCCATGCACGAGTAATCGTGCGAGTTCGGCCCAGTCTTCGTGCAGAAAATTAAATTATTTTTAAATTTCTTCTTAGCAATTGGAAAAAAATAAACAATTTTTGTTCGAAGTTTTATTAGTGAAATAAAAAAATATTAACACAATTGCGAAATTTGATAAACTTTGTGTTAAAGGATTCGCCCATGTTGGAGGTTATGTTAAATAAGGTGAGGTTGCATTCACGATGTAAAATCGATAACACTACAGGGTGTCTAGCGGACCGGGAAATCTGGAAAAACCCGGGAATTTTATTTTACCGGGAAATAATCGGGAAAAACCCGGGAATTTTATTTATGATCGAGATTATACTTATATTTTATTTTTTATTTTTCATATAATAGCATTTAAGCAACTAGTTGTGATTCTAATATAAATAAATAATTATTCTAATATAAATGAATAATTATTCTAATAAAAATGAATAATTATTCTAATATAAATAAATTTTAATATAAATAAATAGTTATCTTCTCTACGATATAAATTTTGTAAATGGGCAATTCTTTTGTTGGTTACGTTACACCGTTACAGTTTCAAACAAATTTTTCGAAATAACTTTTTTTTGTTATTTTTTTGGATATTTCGGTTTTAATTTATTCAAAGGCACTAAAAGACTCTTCAAAATGAGCATTCAACTGAAAAAAATTTTCAATAGAAGCCGAGAAATTACAATTTCAAGAGCGTTGGAACGTTACACGTTTTCGGCGAAAACCTGTAACATTTCAACGCTCTTGAAATTGCAATTTCTCGGCTTCTATTGACAATTTTTTTTCAGTTGAACGCTCATTTTGAAGGGCTGTTTAGTGCCTTTAAATAAACTAAAACTCGAACATCCAAAAAAATAAATAAAAAAAGTTATTTCGAAAAATGTGCGTAAAACTGTAACGTAACCAACAAAAGAATTGCCCATATGTATATTATGTTAAAATTCCCTTTTCTATGTATATGTTCACTTTAAAAAATCTCAAAAAGATATTTTTAACTTGATCGGGGAATAAAAATTGACTGGGAAAAAACCGGGAAAACCCCGGGAATTTTAAATGGCCTGATCGCTAGACACCCTGTATTATAAAAAATACATACTTAAATTGACTCTTCTATTTATATTGCAAAATGTATTTGAATACTTTATTAATAAATTCAACTTTTAATTAACTTTAAACTAATAAAAAAACTAAATTGTTTACACAATAAAAGCACATTTTACATCACCTGTTTTCTGACCTGCGACACTGATATATTGCACGATAACTGCTAACAGTGATACATTACAAATCCGATTTCACTTTATGACTTCATCAAACTAAATAAATTATTATTTATTAACAAACAATTAATGAAATAAAATCTTGACATCTTTCCCCAGCCTTCGTTTTATGGCCCGATTACTGTGACTACGGGACTTTTCTGATGACCCAGTAATCATGGTCTATATTTCTCGCACAGAAATACCTAAAAATACATATACTTTTATTGTGTTTTTATGGTGGAAATACTTAATTGGGAGATTTATACCAAAATCGCACGATTACTGGGTCCGGTACGATTACTGGGTCATCTACCTTAAGTAGTTATAAAATGTCATTATTTAAGAGAAATAACGAATTTGGAAACCCTAAAGAGTGCATACGTCAATTCGGTGTCATTCAGTCCCACGGTGTCATTCATATGGTTAAATGAAGCACATTTTGGAGATGAGTCTATGAAGGAAACAATAATGAAAAAATGTTCTTCTACATTTAAGGGCGTGTGATACGTTATGATGTCACGAATTACCGACGGGGTATAAAAAATATTCGGCAATCCTACATTTAAACAAACAAAGATATGAAGTTGAAACTTAAGAGAATGATAGAAAATATGATAGGGCACATCTCTTATGTTATTTTTTTCAAAAGTTTGAAAAAAAAATTATTTTGAAAAAATGACACATATCAGATGTGCCCATTCATATTTTCTATCATTCTCTTAAGTTTCAACTTGATATTTCTGTTTGTTTTAAAATAGAATTGCCGAATATTTTTTATACCCCGTCAGTAATTCGTGACATCATAACGTATCACACCCCCTTAAGAGGTCGAGACTAAACACAAAAATAGTTTTTAATAATCTTAAAGCAATATTTTATTTTGTTTACAATGTTTTTATGATAGAATAACATTATATAAGCCTTTCAAAGAAGATCTATTTGTTATTCAAGTTTGAAAAATATTGCAAATCGTTGAAATCAAAAGCTTGTCATTAAGTTTAAAAAAATTTTGAATAGAAAATAGTATCGCACTTTTTCACCTCGTTTATAATTACATATTTTTACACTTAATGTGATTAATATGAACGTAAAAAAAAGAATTAATATGAACGTAAAAAAAAAATTTGTGTGGATTGAATATACTTTTTTTCTTTTAAGTATAAAATTGAAAAATTCCAACTTTTTGATTTTCACCCATAGGATATCAAGAATCTACATTTCTCAATAAACCACTTTGTGAAAGATAAAAGTGTTACAAAAAATGGTTCCCACGATTTTCATTTTTTTCACACCAATTGGTTTTTTGAAATGATCTGCATAAGAGTGGCGAACAAAGAAAATCGCCCCTCCCTGGAACCTCGACCCTCGCAGGTTAAATGGGTTCGCATTGAAACTTTGAAACCAGTCAGAGAAGGGAGTTCACCATTGAGGGATAAGCTCGCTTATAAATAAATACACACCATACAGGCATACAGCATACAATTCCACCAGATCCTCCAGTGTATGAGCACCACTGTCCTTTCTCTCAAGAGTCAGTGTCGATAGTGGGGGTTGGTAGTACCCAGGAGGAAGGGGGTTCTCGTGCACGGTCTCGCGGGCGTAGTTTTCACCAGTCGGGAACGCTGTCAGCGAGCGTCTGTTTCCAAGGGGGACCTTGAGTCTCCAGTCTGTCTCCTTTAGTGACATCAAAAAGTGCCCAGAAGTTCCGGAATCAGCGTGCGAAAGGTCCCGGATCTTCAGTTATCGAGGAGCCAAAATTGCCCCCAAAATCACCCAGAAAATCGCTTCAAAATCACCTGAAAAACTTGGCCACAAAATCATCAGAAAGGTTCTTCAAGAAATCATCAAAAACAGTTGTGTGGACTGGTGCCAAAAGAGTTTGTTGACTCTATCAGAAAACAGGATGTGCTTCCCACTGAAGAAGGAATATTTCCACTGAAGTTTCGTGGAAATATTGATAAATTATAAATTGTAAAAATAAATATAAATAGAGTCCAAGACTTCCTTGATTGGAATAGATACACTGGGCAATAATAAGATATCCCTCATCACGAGGTCTCTTGTTGATGGTGTAGGTTCAAGATACTCAGAATCCTATTATAGATTTACTGGAAGGCTGTTTTAATCCCATTCTGTGATAATCAAAGGCGGTTCTGTTTATTGAAAACAGGTTCATGATTCAGATACACTAAAGAATATTGTCATCTTTGCTTATGACTAGAAAATATTGTCATCTTTGCTTATGACTAGAAAATATTGTCATCTTTGCTTATGACTAGAAATTATTGTCATCAAGATATTGTTCAAGAAGGTGCTTCAAAGAAGAGTGAAGGGTTCAGAAGACTGAAAATTAGAGGCTTTGAAAGTTGAATCTCTTTGTCATTATCCTTGATACTAATTCCTGGTTGTGGCAGACCAAAAACAAAACTTTTCTGTGATAATCTTCTTTGATGAACAAAACTTCTAGCTAGGGGATGAATACCTGGTCCTTTACTCTTGGACTTTGATGTGTGATAGTTTCCAAAAATGGAATCAAAAGTTGTTGGATTGTTGCTGTGACACGAAGAATCTTTGATGGTTAGTTGTTGATAGAATTCAAATCATGATGATCATGATGTTGATCAAATCATAATCTTCATCCTTGAAGAATAGCATCTCTGAAGAAACTACCCTGGATTGTATCAATTTCATTCATGAATGATATAATTAAGATTTTTTATCATTTCTCATCAAGCTCATCAGCCCAGATTCTTCCAAGAAAATCCAGTTTCCGCAGCTAAATCTTGGTCAAATTCCATCAGAAAGTTGACGCATGATCCAAAGAGAAAAGAAGTCTGCCGAAATTATCAACCAATTATTTTGCATACAAAGGACCCGCAGATAAAAGGATCTTCAAGTTTCCATCTTCTCAAACCACATCCTCGTGCCTGTAAATCGTTGAAGCAGTAAGAACCATCAAATTTTATCGCTCCATGCAGAAGCACCGCGGAAGGCAAAGTTTATAGCCAAACAAAGGCTCGCAGCAATTTCAAAGATTTTAAGACAGACCTTAAGATTCAAGTCAGGCTTTAAAATTTAAGACAGGCTTTAAAACTTGGCTTCGAAAATTCAAGAGCAGTTTTAAAATTTTACCCTGAATATGAAGGTGAGAAGCTATCCAGGTCGAGCTGTTCTGGAGGATCAGGAATTGATACTGGATCCGGATGCTACTAGGGGAAGAGCAATGGAACTTTTATATGAAGCTAGTTGGAGAGAATGTGATGTGAATTGGACAAATAATTCGAGGTCGAAAAATAGGACTTTCAGGGAAAATAGTGAGGATAGAAGGCAACCTTATGCTGAGGTGATAAGTCAGTTAGAAGGAGTTCTGGATGGCGAAGAAAATATGTCCTCGAGTCCAAGGGATGAAAGGTCACCGAGGTCAAGTAGTGGTACTACTGATAGCGACTCATCGGAAATTAATCAGTCAAATGGTCAGAGTGGTTTCCTCATTCCAAGACCCAGGCTGATAGTGCCAGTTCATACTTATGCTAGGAGAAGGCGCACCGGTGCTCCACCTCCGGGTAGAAGACGACCAGTTCGCGAAGGTATTTCAGGAAATTATTTCCTATTTTCCATATTTGGGGTTCTAGAATTGAGATTATTTCAATGATGATGATTGGGAATTGTATTATGAAGTGTGGGATTGAAAACGTGTTTGCTTTGGTTTTTCCTCAAGGATTAACTATCTTCAGGGATCACAGTTAATCCCCTATTCTTTGAATTTTTCTGGAATTTCCCATATTTTCCAAAGCCAAACCTTTTTTAACTCTTCCATAACCGATTAAAATCTAGTCCTAGGTTATTTCTGTCAAAAATCTTTTAAAATCCTTCAAAATCTACGAATGACTTAATCTCTTAAAAAACTCCAAAATTTATATAATTTGTCTGAAATACTTAATTCTATAATTATTATTATTATTAATTCTATAATAATTCTCTAGAATATTCGAGACTGTTCTAGAATCTTCTTTCCTATTGTAATCTTATAAAATCTTAAATAATATCCCAAAATTCTTTATTATTGTACAAAATATACTAGACTCTTCCACAAACTTCTAAAATCTTCTGAACACTTCCGTAACCGTCTATAAATGTTTCCAGAATCTTTTAGAATCTTCCAAAATCTACAAAAGATTCCCGAAATTCTCTTGAATTCTTTAGAATCTTTAAAACTTATTTGAAATCTGTAAACATTCTCCAAAACATTCGAGACTGCTCTAAAATCTTCTACAATGATTTATATTCTTCTGGATTCTTTCATAATCTTGTAGAACATTCTGGGTTCTCCTATATAACCTTATAAAATCTTTAACCTTTAGAGGACTGGCAATTTGGGAGGAAAATCGACCTCAGAAAATTGACCCAAAAGGTATCTTATATCATTGATTGACCATGGACAAAGTCTCGATCAGGAGGTGAGCCAATATATTGGCTTTCCGGCCTTCTAGAGGTTAATAATATCCCAAAAATTTTTAATATTCTACAAAATATACTAGAATACCAGAATTTCCAAAATTCTGCAGAATCATTTAGAACCCTCTCAGGTCTAAAACAGACCCCAATAATTTTAAAGAATCTTCTAGACTGTTTTCAGAATCTTCTTAAAATTCTGTAGACTTTTTGAGAGTTTTCAGAAAAAAAAGTCTGGAAGAGACTAGAAGATTTTAGAAGTTCATGGAAGAATTTAGAAGTCTCTGGAAGATTCTAAAACACTCAAATGTAGATTGTAGAGAATTTTTTGGAATTTCAAAAGATTTTATAAATCTACAAGTTTATGGAAAATTAAAAATATTCTAGAAGATTCTCAAAGTTTGTCAAAAAGTCCAAAAATCCTGAACGATTTTATAAAATTCTAGAGAATTCCAAAAATTCTGAAAATTTAGGTGCGTTTTGTTAAAAGGATAGGAATTCTAAGGAAATCTAAAATTCTTTTAAGGATTTTTTAAAATTCTGAAGAATTGCAACTTCCTTGGTATTTTTAAAAGAAAAAACTTCCCCCTTTTTCGAAAAGGAAATCCCCTATTTTCCCTAAAATTGAAATAGTGAATCGCTGTGATACCTGCATCTTTGAAGTTTAATTTTGAAGTTCTTGAAGATTTTTGGAAATTAAAATGTTGAATCAAATTTCTTTTAATACTTGGAAAGTCTTTTGAAATTTTTCCAGGTTTCATGAAATCTTTCCAAAGTTTTTTTTAAAAAGGTCCTTACAATCTGAAAATCTTATGGTCTTTCTAAATATCTGTTATAGTTTTCCGTTGTTTAATATCGCTTTTACAAAGTTTATTGGGGTTCTTTGAAACATTTTAAATTTCTTATAAAAGTTTTTTGAAGTCCAATAAAATTACTCAAATTTTTCTGAAGCCCTCTTTTATATTCCGTTACATTAAGAAAGTCTTTTAAAAAAATCTAAAGTGTTTTTTTCTCTGAAGTTTATGTTTTCTAAGTCATATAGGGTAAGTGCCACTGGTCTCCGGACACGTATCAGTGGTCGGATGAATATTTATTTTCTCTTAGCAAAATTGTTATAATGTTATAAAAGTTCTGTCACATGAAAGAGATTGACATTTATTTTCTAACCTTTTTTTGACAATTCGAAAAATGTAATACTTTTTAATGTATGAACTTCCAAAAGTGGTCTCCGAACATAGCATCGTTGTCCGATCACCGGTGTTTACCCTATAAAGTATTTTAGAGGCCTGGAAATCTCAAAAAAGATTTTCAATACTTATATTTAAATATTAAAGATTGAAAATTACTAAATTTTAAAAACTATGTTTCAAAAACTTAGAATAGTTTAACAAGTTTTACGGCAATATTAAAAAATATTCTTTTGGTGTTTTCTTTAAAATGATTTCTAACGTTGTAATCGACACTTAAACTTTGACGCCTAATAATAGAATAAATTATATTGAAAGATATCAATAAACGATTAAATATCGGAAAGGTATACCGTCAATAAAGTGGGTACATATAATCCTTGTTTAACCAAGTGATATATTATACAATTGAGTTTTTATTAAAGTAAAGAAAAATATACAATAACAATCAATTCTGATTTTAATGTTAAAAAGTTAATATTCTTATAACTTTTCGAATTTTCATAATACTATTTATCATTATTATTATGGTTAGACTGATGAAAAGGGAAATCAGAAAAATATATAAAAGAAATTGAAATTAAACATTTAAATTTCGACAATTTAAATTTACAAATTGCAGTGTTACAAACAACTGCGCATAAATATTCAAACAATATTTTTAAAAGTATTAAAAATTAATCAACTTTTACCGGAAGTCGATAATTAGATAATTCTTGTACGATGAAAAGAGTTTCGTTCGGTTGAATGGATTCCTAAAAGATAAGTGCAGAAGAAATCGAAATCATTCCCCCTAATTATAGAGAGTGCTGTCGAAAATGACAAAAATTAAATTGGTCATCGTTTTACTGACATATTGGCATCGAGAGGTGATCTAATCGTTTATCGCGCTATAGTTACAGTCCCGTTTATCCGGTAGAGAAAGTCGCGTGGACGGATCAAGGATAATAGAAGGGTGCAAGCGAAAATTGTACGATATTGTGAATTTCTCGATTCCAGAGATCCTCCGTTCTCTGTAATTTCGATTAAGAGCTCTTGTCTAACCTCGTATACAATTATCGCTTTGATCATATTGTTTCACTTTCGATGGACAAAGCATTTCCGTTATCCATTGCGACAATAAATACCGTAAAATTTTCCTAATGTAAAATTTATCTAATAAATATCATGGACTTTAGTTTATTATTTAAAATTGAAAATTGTTTTCCTAAAGGTATTTTATGATTAATTTCTCGAGCTTTTACTCGACTCATTTGACTAGCACTGCTAAATGTCACGTGTTACTTTCCTCGACATTTTCTAAAATGTAAAATGAAGAGCAGGTGCACTTTAAGAAAGTCAATCAGGTTTCCTTCACATTCTTTTCCGTTTTTCACTACTGACCCTCTTAACAGCTTGCCATCTTTGCCGATCTTTGTGAGGTTTCCACATGTTACAGAATTTCTGAAACCCAACAAGTGTTATTCAAGAATCTTCATAGGAAATATTTTTTTTTTTTTAGAAAATAATGTTGGAAATCACAAGCATGTTAAAAATTAACCACAATTTATAGAGCAAAAATATAATTACCAATAATTTTTAGACAAAATAGCACAGAAAAAATTGAAGATAAAATTTGTTGCAGGTAATTTTTTATAACGATAAATTTTTATTTAAATAACTTCTCATCTTTCAAAATACATGTGTTGCCATGGAAAAACAAAAGAAAATTTAACCGACATTTGGGTAAAATTTATCCTGTGAAGGTAATTTTTGTTGCAGGTAATTTTTATCCCGGAATCGAGGTAAAATTTATCCTTCGTTTTTTTCTGTGAGTACAACTGTCAAAGATTCGACCCGACATTATTTAAATATTTTTCAAATTGAAGGAAGTTAAAAAGATAAAAGGAGTATTAATTGACTTTGAATTTTTTCTTCGTCAAATAGTTTGAAGATTCTAAATCTTGAGAGTATAGAATATAGACAGAAAAATATGATACGCTATTTAGTTATAATATTTATCTAAATTACGTAGTAATTGCGATTAGTATTCTCAAAGATCAATAGGTTATCTTACATTTTCCCACAAAAGCAGTAATTCTCAAAATCTAATTGTAAGTACAAATAATTATTACAAAAACTCGACAATTTTCGAAGGCATTTCAAAATTTGCGTTCAACTTATTTGTATATTTAATATATTTCAAAGACAAATTTAAACCAACCTGATATAGATTTCAACTAAAAAGATCCAAATTTGATACACTATTTCCCTTTTTAAGGATTTTCTTTCATACCAAAAACTGCAAAAAGACAAAATTCGGTATTTCGAGTTAAATTCCATCATCCATAAATTACAAGATAATCGAATGAAAATGCAGAGTGTTGCTTTCACCTTTAGATCTTAGGTTTCTCGTTGTAAGAAAACCAAGCGGATATTGTCATCGCCAAACTTGTTAAAGTGTAGCGAGACGAGATCGCGTGGGTGTTCCAGTCGATTTCTGACCGGTATTTCTTTTGCAAATAATAATGCCCTGGTAGCGATCGATCTCGACATGAATATAGGGAAGCAAAGGAACTGAGAACAAGCTTCGACATACCTAAATCTCAAACACTGAACATGAACAGTGAACTGTAAGACCGCTACAGTTCAGTTACGCTCTGAAATAAAACCGAGGTGCAGGTATCGTATGCGAGGCAGGAACTCTTTGTCCTGTTATGTCGTCATGCTAGGCTGTCTACCGCATATTATATTTATACATATACGTTCAATAACCTGTCTGAACCTCCGGGAGCATTTTTTTCCTGAAAAAAAGTCAAAACACGGAGAAAAAAGAAAAATCTGTAAAATTAACAAAATAATCTGTTAAAATAGGGAGGATAGATTTTTTCTAGGTTTACAGACATTTCTGTATATTCTACAGACATATTTGTTGAATTTTCTGACCAGCTGTAAGTTTAATAGAAACGTCTGTAGAATGTACAGAAATATCTGTAAATATAACAGAAAAAATTCTGCAGTCTCTATTTTCGCAGATCACAGAGAAAAAAATATGTAAAAAAGATCACAGAGAAAAAATATGTAAAAAAGGACACAGAAAAAAAAATATGTAAAATTAACAGAATCATCTGATAAATTAGGGTCAGCAGATTTTTTCTGTTATGTATATTTACAGACATTTCTGTTAAACTTACAGGTGGTCAATAAATTTAACAGATACTTCCGTAGAATTAACAGAAATGTCTGTTAGGTTAATGGAATTCTAATTTTTCTTTAAAAATGTTAACTCAACAGACATTTCTATTATTAATTCTACAGATATATCTGTTAAATTTACTGACCATCTGTAAGTTTAACAGAAATGTTTGCAAAATGTACAGAAATGTCTGTAAATATAGCAGAAAAAATCTGTTGAAAAAAAGTCCCTAGACAAATAGGTTGTCCCTATTTCAACATATTGAAATAGGGACAACAGGTTTTTTCTGTTAATAATCTGCAAATTATTCTTGTCATTTTACAGATTCTTTTTTCTCCGGATAACTTTTGATATTTTTAAAACCTTACGTCTTTATTTGATTGCAAAATTAAAAGCAAATTAAAGTTAAATGAAATGAAACTGAAGTCTTCAAATTTTGACGATTGAGAAATTTAATTTTTTGTGCAAACAAAAATACGTGGAAGTAAGTGGACGATTGTTTGAAAATTTTCAAAATAATTTAGGCGAATTTAATATAAATTTCTTTTATAAGAAAAAAATATAACTCAATACAGAAGTTATTATTGTGATAATTATTATTCCTTTGTTTACATTTTGGAGAACCGCGGAAGTATTATATTCCATGCGCAGCAGAAATTGAACTGGCCCAGATTTATTTAAAATTCCCGTTGTTTCCGGGACATTAAAGACACTCGACCTCACTGTTTCACAAGGCGAATAAGAATTAAGAATAACAAGACGAATCGTATACCTTTGTTTAACTTGACATGAGAATCGTCTTCAGCTGTCCTCGCGCGTTTAAATTACCGGATGACGATTCAATTTTACAAATATCTTCCGGTTTTCAAATAAGTCGATATATGTCTGCATCGCATATTTAATATTTAATCATTCCAAAAACTAAACATTACAACCTGCAACTTTGTTTTGAAATTCAAATTTATTATTGTAGTTTGTTTTCATTAAGAATGTTTCTTCACTTTATTACAAAATTGAAACTTGTAAAGTTTTAAATCATTGAAATTTTTAACTGCTGACGAATCAGAGAGAAAAAATTGCTGCAGTAGCAAATAAAAATAAACGTTATTTAGAGTTCTCAGTAAATTAAAAATATCAAAGCATTGCAGATCAATTTTTTAACAATCAAAAACAATTGAAAATACATGGGATAAATATTTATTTGTTCTGGATAAAACAGATGGAGATCAAGTTGATTCATTTTTTAAATCATTTTGACAATCCCGATGTACTGTAGCTTTCCTCCTTCTAAGGAAAATTGTTCTAAATTCAATTATTACATAATGCAATTTTTTAAATTATTTAAAAAAACATGAAAACATACTTTTTTTAAAAACTTTTGTCAGGCGCCTGAAAACTTTCAAAAATTCAAATAAACCAAATTTTTCTTCTCAACTCAAATTTATCTTAAAATATTGTTCCAATTAAAAATAAAAAGAAGCATTATAAGAGTTTTTATCTCTAGATTAATTTCTTTGCTAGTAAACCAATATTTTAAAACAAAGAACCTTGCACTAAAAAACTAGTCATAATTCGACCAAGTCCTTTCGGGAAATTTCTTCTATTTTTATAAACTACAAAATAAATAAATCTTAGAAAAATCCACCGGGACCCAATTTCCCATGCATTTGGTGAGGGGTTCTTTGAGTTTAAAATAAAATCAAATATGTATAAATTTTGTTCATTTGAACGTTCAGAACTTCAAGCACATACTGTTTTCTTAAGTTTGAACGAAATTATGCCTTTTTGGGTCAGCTCCTAAGGCCTTTAAAGATAGTTAACTACACGGTCCACAGAATTGGTTTCGGAATTCCAATTCCGCTGTTACTAACAATTAGCACGGATATCTGCAAGGGCTTTATTAGCACCGCAATCAGGTACTTTCCAAACGATCGAAACTCCCGCGTAGTATGCAATCATTGAACGGAAAGGCCATGTGTTCTTGCATTTGTCTGGAAGTGATTTCTTACCTGGAACCTCTGTACTACTTTTCATACTTGCAATAAATTATTGACTTACTTTCCGATCTAATCAAAAGTGAATCAATTTTCTACGCTCTTTTTGTTGACAATCTAATTTAAATTAATTTTATTCAAAATTTGTATTAATTTTATTAATATTATTTAGTTCAAATATTATTACCGCTCAAATTAACAACATTTTTAATTTCTTCGAAACATTTCCAAATTTCTTTTAATAAGTAAATTCAGAGTTATCTAAAAATATACCTGGAAAAGCATAAAACTTGATAATACTTTTAAGGAGAAATTGGACAGACAGTCGGAAAAAATTTAGCTGAAGCGCCTATTTCATTAGGTTTTTCATTTTAAACAGTTTATTTTTAGTCGAAACGCGGAAAATTTGATTTCCGATTAAATAAGCCAACAAACGTTTTAATCGGATAAAAATTACACATTTTTTTTCACTCGGAATCTGTAGGCAGATTTCGGTGAAAAAACAGCTATGTCTAAAGATTCTGTATGAATAAAATCTGTAATCTTTATCTAATTTTGTTTAAGTCAAACAAATATTTTGTTGAGTGATAAAAGTTGTGTTGTGCCAGATTTGTGCTCAATTGTGCCGCAAAAGATTTTTCGAAAATATCAAAATTTGAACCAAACTTTCAAAAAAAGTTTTTTGGTCCAGCACCGCCAACTTGAATTTTCAAAAAAATGAAAGTTGTGCTGAATTGTGCTAGATTTGTGCTCAATTGTGCTGCAAAAGATTTTTCGAAAAAATCAAAAATTGAGCTAAATTAAAAAAAAAAACTTTTGGTCCAGCACCGCCATTTTGTTTTTTCAAAAAAACAAAAGTTGCTGAGTTGTGCTAGTCTAGCACAACAAAACTTCTCTAAGACACTTTTTGCTCAGAAGTATATTTTCGAAAATAAATCAACATTTTTGAACTTGTAATACATTTTTTACCCAAAATTTTCAAAAATACGAATTTCGAAAATTGGACAGTTGTGCTGAGTTGTGCTAGCCTAGCACAACAAAACTTCCCTAAGACACTTTTTGCCGAGAATTATATTTCCAAAATGAGCTCAACTTTTTTGCATTTGTAATTAGTTTTTGACCCGAAATTTTCAAAAATGCTAATTTCGAAAATCAGAATGCTGTGTTGAGTTGTGCTACCCTAGTACAACTCAGCACAACTTTTCGATTTATAAAACTCGCATTTTTGAAAATTTTTGGTAAAAAAGTTCTTATAAGTTCAAATAAGTTGATCTAATTTCGAAAATATACTTCTGAGCGAAAAATGTCTTAGGAAAGTTTTATTGTGCTAGACTAGCACAAATCAGCACAACTTTCCGATTTTTGAAATTCGCATTTTTGAAAATTTCGGGTCAAAAACTAATTACAAATACAAAAAAGTTGATCTCATTTCGAAAATATAATTCTCAGCAAAAAGTGTTTAAGAGAAGTTTTGTTGTGCTAGGCTAGCACAAATCGGCCCAACTTTTCGATTTTTAAAATTCGCATTTTTGAAATTTTTGGATAAAAAAGTTCTTACAAGTTCAAAAAAGTTGATGTAATTTCGAAAATATACTTCTGAGTGAAAAGTGTCTTAGGGAAGTTTTGTTATGCTAGGCTAGCACAACTCAGAACAACTTTTGTTTTTTTGAAAAAACAAAATGGCGGTACTGGGCTAAAAAACTTTTTTTTGGAAATTCTGGCTCAAATTTTGATATTTTCGAAAAATATTTTGCGGCACAACTAAGCAACAAATCTAGTACAATTGACCACAACTTTTGTTTTTTTAAAAAATAAAATGGCGGTGCTGGGCCAAACAAAGTTTTTTGGAAATTTTGCCTCAAATTTTTATTTTTTCAAAAAATCCTTTGCGGTACACTTGAGCACAAATCTAGCACAATTCAGCACAAATTTCATTTTTTTGAAAATCCAAGTTGGCAGTGCCAACTTCCCGGAAATTTTTTCGCCTTTGCTAGTTTTTCAGTGTGAAACTGAAACGGTTAATGTGCCATATCGCGGAGAAAAAAAATCGATTTGAGATGATCCAAAATGAAAATGAAAGGTAAAAAGTAGTACTAAACAATGGCTTAAGCAGTTTTGAGAGGAAAAAATCGCTGCTCGTGTTATATTGTTTCAAGTATTGCTGAAAATGGTCATTTTTTTACTTTTAGGTTAGGATATCTCGAAATCCTGACGTATAGGAAAAATTTGGACAACGGATTCGTTCTTAGGACATCAAAATCCTTCGGGGTCTCCTAGTCCAGTCTTTGGGTACAAATTTTATCGACCTGTGTAATCTTTCCCACGACTTGATGATAAATTTAAACTTCATGATTGTAATAAACAGACTCTTCAAACATAATTTATTACGAATAAGAATTTTACTCATAACCTTTTACTAGTAAACCAGTTGCATTTTCTCTATAAAAGATTATTTAATATTTCCAGAGGATAAACTTTGCTTTAATAGAAAAATAAAGTAAAGAAATCATTGTACCATAATTATAATTTATTAGACATTGGATATATGGGAACCTCTACTCCAGAAAGCGAGTTCTAGTAGTAATGTAGCATTAAAGTGGGACGTTGGACGAGACTGGCCCGCAGTAGTAGCGGGCGTTTATACAATCGTGTCAGAGTTATGAAACGAGATAGCAGATAAATAGGCGAACAGCTTCTTAGCACATCCCCTTGCTCTCCATACTTGCCTTTTTGAATTAAAAATTAATTCGTAGATCGTTAGTCACGTTGCAACCACAGTGATCCTTGTAACTTGGAAACTGACGCCTGCCATTGGCCCATTGGGAAACGTGGGCTGAAAATATACTATTCAGACTTACAGACTCGACTAACCTTTCACCAAGGCTACGATGTTTCGCACTTTACTTGAGTCCTTTCTGTGCCATGGATATTATAATCCGGTTCTAATTGACTTACTTTTTTAATTAGCACACGGAAAAAATCTACGGCTAAAACATCAGGTTTAAACTTAATACCTGAGCCAGAGAACGAACAACATGCTTAAATCAGGGATGTGTAATGCCTTGAATTAAGTTTTTTTTTAATAAACTCGAATCCCTGTTTAAGATATCTCGGTTTAAGATATTCCTAGAATTTCGTTCGTTGGTGGTATATGCGCGGGTCCGAAGGTAGAGAGGGAGGCACGGTTGTCGAGTAGTAGTCAAGCAGTACCGCAACAACAGAGCGAGCAGTATTAATTCGCCTTTTGCATTTATTTTTAAAAACACGTTGAAAATTTTTTAAAATTAATTTTTCATCGTCATTTGAAAATGTTCATCCCTTATGGTAAAATATTTACATGAGTACATAATTGATTTTAATGCTACATAATTCATATTATTCCAACTGAAAGTGATTCGTACGGCCCTGACTGTTTGTGTTCAGAGACGCTCAAGGACTATCCCGGTTTAAGACAGGCAATGTCCAAAGGCCATCTTAAACCGGGATTCGAGTGTATTAAGAATTTTTATTTCTCCACAAACCATTTAATGCAAAAAAAATTAATTGGAGAAAGGCTCAAACCTGAAATTCAAATTGCCTAAATTTCAGGTGTGGATTTTTCTTTTGGAAAAATTAGTTTTTCTTCGCATAAAGTGGTTTGTTGAGAAATCAGGGTGGCCGCTGGACCGGAAAACCGGGAAATGACCGGGAATTTTTTGTGACCTGGAAAAACCGAGAAATGACCGGGAATTTTTTTTGTTCACCGGGAATTTTTTTAATTTTTAATGAAAAATGATTTTAATTTTCCAGAAATGCGTTACATAAAGTGATTTGCTTTTATTTTATGTTATGAATTTAGAAATTCCCGCTTTATTTGTGCAAAACGAGCAAGCAACTTGAATTCAACCTTAGAAAATGCACGAAAAAGTGCAGAAGTCATTGATTAAAAGATTAAGAAATTGAGTAACTGAATAAGACTTATTATTGTAAAAATTTTAGTACGATGAAGGTAAAATATATCTCGTTTAACGATAATACTCTGTGATCTTATTTCGTTTACAAAATGTAAATGCTTTTTTGACACAGTGTGCGTAAAATGCGTTTTTACACACCCATATTAAAGCGTAAAACGGCTTATTACACACCCACTAATATGGGTATGTTAAAAACGCATTTTACGTACACTGTGTCAAAAAATA
>JBAGKK010106704.1:0-25740 GCA_037177015.1 Euceroptres primus
GCAAACCGCCAGCCCAACAAGTGTCTTCCCGGGAGGGGGTGGAATTGTTATACGCGCTTAGCGGTAAACTACGAGGCAGCAAAAAATTTCGATTTTTAAATAAAACTTTGGCCCCTCGCTTAGACACTTGTTTGGCTGAAGTTAAAAGAGAAACGCGTGAGGCGACGTCCTTGTCCTTCGCTCGTTTCTCCCTCTCTTTCAGGACCCCCGCAAACCGGTTTTCGCCGTCTCTCGGTTTTTCCTGCAGGGAAAGCGGAAAGACCAGTCGAGACCAGTTTAAGGTCGGGGTAGAAGGAGAGATAGGGAAAACGCCAGAGCGAAAGACGAGGATAAAGAGCTAGCCACTGGCCACTCCAGGCGTCGTGGGGGTGATCACGCGCAAGCCCTATGGGGGATCACGTGCCGACACTAGGGGTGAGCACGTGCAACTGCGTACTGGGAGAAAAAGAGAGGTCTCCGTACCAACGGGAGAGCCTATAGCTACTCTCTTCTTCTCCCTTACTCTGACGTCGCCGTTTAGATATAAAAAGGGCCCATTCGGCCGTGTAACTCAGTGTCCGTCGAGCCGTCACAAGCTCGACATCGCCTTCAAAATAAAGCAACATAGTCCCCAGACCAATCTACTATTTATTTCCGAGGGCTCCTCTTACCCCACCACTACTACGGTAAGCCGACTTCAGCATTCACCCTACCCTATGCCCCTCCTCGTATCCTCCGTCTCCCATTAGGTGGCATCCCAGTAGCTATTTGGTTATTGGACGGTGTCCCAGTAACCCCCCCCCCCCCGACCTACCTCCGTCTCCCATTGGACGGCATCCCAGTAGCCACTTGGTTATTGGACGGTGCCCCAGTGAGGGATCTCCAGATTCCCCCCTCGTCTCCCATTGGACGGCATCCCAGTAGCCACTTGGTTATTGGACGGTGTCCCAGTGAGGGAACTCCTAACCCTACCTCGTCTCCCATTGGACGGCATCCCAGTAGCCACTCGGTTATTGGACGGTGTCCCAGTGAGAGACCTCTAATCCCTTCTGTTCCCCTCCTCTTGGAACGAAACCTATGCTACCTCGCCAGCCCCAGTCTCCTGCCACTCCACCAAGTCTAGCTTAAATCCCTGCACTCTTTCCCGAGTCCGTTCATTCAACTCCCGAACCGCGAGTTACAGCAACTCGCACAAATCACCTAATCTGTACCTCCCACTATCCACAATTTCACGCCTACCCAAAAGACCAGTTCATATTAAGTTCAAGAGAAAAAAATTATATTTTTTGTAGAGTACAATAAATGCAAGAAAAATAAGGGAAATAGAATTTTTTTCTTTAAATATCTGCACAATCCGGTTTTAAAATTTATGATAGGTGCACTATGTCATCACTCAACACACTTGAAAATCGAAATAGATTTACCAGTTTTAATTCTTTCTTTGTTTGAAGAAAATCTCGTATTTTTATTATTTTTTAAAATCAAAATAGCTTTACCGGTTTTTATTATTTATTTGTTTTGCTCATCAATTTCGAAGGAGTCTAAAAAACTTATGTTACGTCAGAACGCAACAAACCCTCTTGTCATATTATGTTCCTCAATTTAGCTGTAGATCCTAGGATCCTAGCTCTGGGATGAGGCAAAACTCAGTAAAGGGTGTTTCAAAATAGAGTTAACAATATTTATTACAATAATATAGAAGTTAAATAGTTCCTAGATTAATTTGGCACTATGGAATAAGGTAGGCATCTACTGTCTCTACGTCTAGCCAGCACCTTAAGCAAGGATTGACTTGCAAAAGTATTTTGTCGCTAAACTTTGAAGAAAACTGAACTGAACTATGCTTAAGGTAATACAAATTAATTTGACCTGATATTCTGGGTCAGGCGTATGGCTGAACATACTTACTTGATCTACTGATTGCCTCGAAGGTAATCGTTGTAGTATTGTAACAGGTTTCTTCTAATAACTCGATGGATATCACGGCTAGACATGGTAAATTTCTAAATATATCTAATTCAATAAGTCACTTGATAGATCACGTGGCGGGACGTGACACTTGATAAGCTGAAACAAGAAAAACTTTAAGATCTAAAAAATGCCAAAATGTCAAGGATTTGAAACAAAAACATAAAATTTTTTTTTCTACCGAAAAACAAAAAAATACCAAATGGGAAATTTATGGTGAGTAAAATATATTGGTACCTATTATTCCTCAAAAGTTAACGGGAAAAAAGGAAGGGTTTTAAAAAACTTTTTTTCGTTTTCTCCAAAAATCAAAAAAGCTTGACCATTTTTCATTATTTTTTAATTTTCTTTATGGATTTGGAAAGAATGAGAAAAATGCGACCAAGTGGAATAAGAAAAACTTTACTATTTCAAAAGTTGCAAAAATGACAATGTTTTTGAAGGAAAATTTGCAAAAAACTTATTTTCCCCATAAATGGGGAATAAATTATCCCCAATATGTCGCTATATTGATTTTAGAAAATACGTTTTCCTTTGTTTTCCAGATTCAAAAACATATTTCATTGGCAAGCTGATTCTGAACAGGTCACCCACCGGCCTGTATGACTTGGAATAGATACGGTCAATAGTAATTTATTGATCCATTCACCTTCTGTCTAGAGTATTTTTACAAATTTACAATTTACACTTTTGACAAAGTTCTCTTTGTGCTGTCAGAATATTGCTGTCTGTAACTGTTGTCTACCTATAATCCATATTGCGTCTGAGTTTCGTCCCTTGTCAACACTTGGTTAAAATCTGAAATTGGTTTCACAATTTAAAATTGCCTAAATAATTCCTGAACAATTTGATCAAATAATTGATTCTGAATATTTACTAATAAACTCAAAAAATCTAGCGCGTAATATTAGTTTAATACATTTAAAATGAAGTTACGATTCAACAATGAAATATTGTTTAAACAAATTAGAAAACTTTAAAGTAAATAAATTAGTGCTGAATATTTAATAAATAATTCAATGCCTCCAGAATTGTGCCATACTTTTAAGCAGACTGAAAAAAATTGTTCAAATAAATAAATATTGTTTAAACAATCAAAAATTGTTGGAAAATGTCATATTACGTTTCAGTTTACCAAGTAATTATGATTTGGAAAGTAAAGTGAGAGAAAGGAGGGATAAAAGTATATTTATCACAAAACTCTCATTCCTTACTTTAGCAGTGATTTTTGGGTCCCTACAAAGGACTATAGAGGCGTTCATTTTCCAAATTGATAATTAAGTCTTATTGCTTGATGAATTCTTAAGGGCATGTACCAACATGACCACGTGACCATGATGTCGCTAATTTATACTCCCCGAGGTTTCTCGTAAATTAATAACTTAAATTAATTTTCAAGAGGTGCCAAAGGTGCGGAAATGGTCAACATACCAGATTTTCTTGAAAATGCATTAAAGTTAATAATTTACGAGAAAACTCGGGGAATATTAATTACCCACATCTTGGTCACGAGGTCACCTTGGAACATACCTTAAAAGAACCATGGTACAAAACTCCCTACTTTATTATACAAATTGCCGTTTTTATGTGCATTTCCAAACAGTGGAGCTTTCCTCATGTTAATTCAATAGAAAACTTCAGGAGGAATGAGGCGCCAATAAATATGAACCGAGTTAAAAAAAAAGAATACGTGTTTACTTTTTCCGGAAACCTCATCGATCGGCGCGATTCCCCTAAAAATTCGAAAATTGGTTTTCTGGGACGCCCTAATGTTTACTGTAACAAATTTTGAGTTTCTCTTGAAACTCCTGTCGATTTGAAATATTATCCTTAGCCATTTTACACAAACAAAACGGACAGGATTTGACGTGAAGTCAAAGCTACGCGTCGAGTGAAATTGTTTCCGACTAGTCTGATACCACAGAGATATTACACTAAAAGACGGCCTATAGGTTAACATCCTGACATTGTTCGGCAGTTGGACTCGTGTCACGTGTCCGCGACTATTATTACTATTATTTTTATTATTATCATTATTATTGTTTTGAGTTTTAATTTATCATAGGCCATTAAGGGACCTGGTTGTAAGCCTGCTAGTACATACTAAGTACAACGACCAGTCATCAATTAAAAATTTCTAAACACAAAGGACAACGTACTAAATTCGCATCTGACACAAAAACAATTTAAAATCAAATTATAGTCACTAAATAAACTAAAGCTATAATCAAAAGTTTGAAAATGAAAAACGAAATTTCATTTTTTTTTCTTTTTGGGAATGATCTTCCGTTCCAGCACAAAAAGCAGTTAGCTGCTTTCTTCTTAGCAGTCCAAAGGGCATCGGACTATGCGGCAGGTGTTTCAGTAAAACCGTTTTCTGGCCTGCAGTCAGCACTCATTGAACTCCCAGATCTTCCACGTGTTTCTGGCACCTCGTATGGACGTTCCCCGTGGCTGATATCACGACAGGATGAAGTAAGTTTTTACAGCTTTTAAGTCCTCGTGTTTTTCTGCCAAAGTTTGCTATGCTTTTGGATCTTGGTTGTAAAGAGCCTTCTTGTATGCTCTTATCAAGGGGAACCGTTACGTCTATTATTTGGACATATTGCGACCGCTTATCAATCAACACAATGTCCAACCCATTGTGAAGAACAGCGTGGTCTGTTAGGATAGTTCTGTCCCAGTAAAGGCAGTAATTCTCGTTTTCGAGGACCGCTACTGGGACATACCTATATAAAGGCATCCACTCCTGAATGAGTCCCAGATTCAAGGCAATCTACTAGCGAATGATCTCAGTTGCATCATTGTGTCTGCGAGTATACTCTATGGAGAGGGAGCTAGGATGTTAACGCCAATCGGATCAGCGAGATTGAGAGTGTATATTAGAGTGTATCTTCTCTGCAGATTTTATCGAAAAGTAGGATGTCACGCTTTCTGTTAAAATACGTGGTCAACTGTGTGATCTGTGATTCACACAATTGACCTACATCCAGAACGCCCCTGCCCCAAGAGCAACGGGGTAGGACTATCCTTTCACTTGCCGAACTTCTGTGGTGCATTCGGTGCTTTGTCATTTCCACGCAGATGATTCTGCTTATATTTTCTAGGTCGGTGTTTGACCACTTGGTGTGCCCAAAAGAGTACGTAAGAAGCGGGATCGCGTAGATGCTGGTAACCTTGATCTTATTGGCCGAGTTGAGGCCAGTTTCCAAAATGGCTTTCAAGCGCTTGACGAAGGCTGTCGTCAGTGCATTCTTAACAGCAGTGTGACAGGGTCCCAACTGCTGAAGGATAATTATATTTATATTTATTAGATATTTATTAGATTTATTAAATATTTATTAAATATTTGTTAGATATTTATTAGATATTTATAAGACTCTTCTTTGGTCATGGTCTTTACATTGTACTCATAGGACGTGTTGTTGAGTGTCCTACTAAGTGGATTCAACGCTAAGCAGAACCACAGTGCACTAAATGAATCTCCCTGGAAAGTGTCGGTCGTAGAGTTCAAGAGCCTGGAAATCCTCGGCAGCTCACGATCAAAATACTTGAGACATAATGTGAATCAAGAACTGAATCAGGTGTGGACAGATCTTGTATGTCCTGAGGATCTCAAGCAAGTAATCGTGGGGCACCGAGAGAAAAGCTTGTTTATAGTCAATGTATGCCAGGTGCAGGTTACGCTGATGTTTTTGCGCCTGCTTTACCGCAACACTATCGATCGTTACCAGATCCTTACAGTCTCGTGAGTTGTGACAGCAGCCTTTTTGTTCTTCTGTAAGGATGTTGTTGGCTTTATAGTGAGCATAGAAATTATCGGATATAATTGCTATGAGGCATTTGTAGAGCGTTGGAAGACATGCTATTGGCCTGAAAGCCGATGGACAATCAGCGTCTGGCTTCTTACGAAGCATGTACGAGACTCCCTCAGTCATGAAGGAGGGCATCAAATCTGGGTGATCAAGTATGCTCTGATAGCATCTAGCCAAGAAGCCATGCACACACCTGAGGTATTTATACCAAAAGTTGTACACCATATCCAGTCCAGGTGCTCGACAGTTTTTTGCCCTCCTCAACACCCTGGTAATGTCAGAGGATATGACAATTATTACTTGCATTTCCAGAATATTGTACATGCGTTTTTTGTCGAGCTCAAGCCACGGTGCTTCCAACTGGTACTTATTATTTTTTGCCCAAACAGCCTCCTAGTAATTAGCCATGACTTCCACATCCGGAACTTCAAACGTCTGATCTTTTCCTTGACAGAAGAACCGTTTTTTATCCCTCTTAAAAGCTTTATGTTGATCTTTTCTGGTGTTATACTTTATGTATCTGCGTAGCCGCGCAGTCAGAACAGCTAGTCTCTGCCGGAAGATGTCAATTGCTTCATCCAACGTCGATTCGGATGCTCCATATTCGACGTTTTGGGAACGAAGGATTTCTGCCACGCGACGGGTCAGCCTCTTGGCTCTGCTGTCTCTTTTATATTGAGTCAACCTACCCAGTTTGCATCTTACTTTGATGACCTCGTTTTCGATTCTTCGCTTCCATGACGGAACATGCTTGCCCTTCCGCGTGGCGGTGTTGATATCTTCAGGTATTTTTCTTAACCCTATAGTCCTAATTGCTGCACACGCTGCTTATTAGCTAAGAGTCTGAACCTGCGTGATGGATAGATTTTCACACAGGTATAGCGGCAACACCTTTGTGTTCAGGTGTCCTACTAACGCTAATAGGGACTTAAAGATCTTAAGTATCTTTAGTTGTTGTTTTTATTATTATTATCATTAATATCACCATTATTATTATGCATGCTCTGTACCCCATTTTAATTATTGTCAGTTATTATTGTTATTATTATTAATAATAATACCAGCATTATTAATATGCATGGTCTGTACAACATCCTGCGGTTATCAATATGATCATTGTCAATATTATTATTAATCAACGTACATGATCTGTACTTCATTTGTCATGCATTTGTATTACTCCATTATATTTGTATTTGTTGTGACTGTAACTCGCCAGCTGCTACATAGCATGCAATCGGCAGCATCTTAGAAGTCGCAACCTAATAGCGGGTCTTTCCACCCTCAAAGCAAATAACGACTTATCCTCACACCCTAAGGACGATTGAACAATCACTGAGGATTGGTGAAACTTAAAATAGAGTGCAGGTTGCCAATAGGCAAAATGAGAAGAAGGAAAAACAGCTACCATGTTTAGGATATAAGCAAGGGGTCCAGGAACCAAAAAGGTCAGTCTGAATTCTCCGAACATTTACGAAAAAACTTATATCGAAATACTAAAGCCTCGACACTGTCAAATAATTGTTCATTCGAGAAGTTGAGTTTGTAAGTTATCACGGAAATCTAATTTGTAAAAGCTTATTTATGCCAAGTGATTGTGCAGTAAGGTTGGTCATAATTTGTAATTGTCAAATCAATTAATTTGTTGAGTGGTCGAGTGTGCAAGTGAGTGCCCTATAACAAAACTGAACAATCATCCACCACCAGTAACACTCGAGAGATCCCTTAATATCAAACGTCTGGTGATCGATTGATTTGGAAAATCAATTAACAATCTGAGGACTACGGTTCAAGATTTCTCGATACCAGCAATCCAATTGAGAGCCTCTACCGCAGACCATACCACAAACTCAAATAACACAGCCATACAAAAAAAAGTCTGGTACTTTTGATGAGACACACGTATTCCTATGTATTTTGACACGCTGAATCCGAATATGAGGTCAAAATAGCGCCTTTCATGATTAGTTTTCGACATAACCTCAAAAACCGTACTTTGGAGTATATGATGGAAAAACATGTTTTTTTACGGGATTCAAGCTGCTGATTCCAAAAATAGAGCCAGATTAGTTATATAACTAACAATTCTATGACACTTTCTTTGACTGAAAGAGTACTTCAGAAGTCAGTGCAAGATTTGGTATCTATTCAGTGGACAGAAAAGCTCATAAAAAGGTGTGATGGTGTTTTCTCGAATTTTTTACTTCTCATGAACGACTACTATATTCTCAATATTTGAGCATCACTGAGGACCTATCATTTGGACCTTCCTAGAACCCAGCCTTTCGTTAAATCTCGTAAAAATGCAAAATTATTAAAGCAATCCGGGTTTTAAGTGATAGGAAAAATGTCTATTAGAGAGACGCGGCAAAAATCTTAAGATTTTTCGAAAGGTTTGAAGCTCTGCATCAAAACAAAAGAAAGCGACTGTCAAAATATTGACGTATGTTATAACTTGTAACATTTTTGATTTTTGAAAAATACGTTTGCTATAATATGCAGGCACAGATTGTTTACCGGCAGAACATCTCAGGAAGTTTGTCAATTTTTTCGTCTCATTAAATGATGCATCAGCAAAGCGAAGTCTTTACCGGATTGTCACAAAAATATTTAACACCTTTTCCTATTTGTTGAAAACACTTTTTTCAAATTTGAATCGAATTTATTGAATCATCATTGGGTTTTTCAGTACATGGGAGCTGCATGATACTCGAAGTACGATGAAGTCCATTAGAGGCATCAATGTGGTTTGATACTTGACGCAAGTGACTTTTGCCTTTGTCGAATTTTAGGTGGCTTCTGAATCTTTCGGTTAAACAAATGTAACAGTTACAGTCATTTCCGTTGGCCCTGGCTTGTTTTTATAAGATCATGTCTTCATAATTTAGCGTGGTTGGTGGAAGCCTTTTACACTTATTTTTTTTATGTTCGACAAGGGTAAGACGGTATGTATCGCAGATGCTCAATGGAAACTTGAGGTAGGGTATTTTGAAATCTGCATTTGTAAACATTCTTATAAGCTTCTCATATTTTTTGGTCATACGGAAGAAATCTGATTTTTTTTCGAAGGATGATTTTTTTACCGCATGGTGCACATTAAATGGCACATTAATTGTAAAAGAAGGAATTTGTTTAAGATGAAAGCTTGTTTTATGGTGGTGGTGGTGGTACTCGGACGTCTGCTGTGCCGATTTAGTGCAGCAGCTGTCCAAATCGACACAACAGACATCCAAAACCAAAGTATAACCTCTATCCTTGTGTTTAGCGCCACCTGGGACGTCTGGTGTACCAAAATTTTTTCAGCGTATATGTGTGCTTTCTTTTCTAGCTTTCTATAAATTTCTGGATCGTAGGTCTCAACTGTGGCGCCTTCTGCCCTACTCTTCCTGGTTCCCTCAAGGTGGACAGAGTAGCTTGTAGTAGGGCGAGTGAGGTTCAGTGTTCTAAACTTTTATTTAAACTGCGTCGTCGTACAAATGACCTGAATACTTTTTCAATTAATACACCACACATTGAACTATCGTTTCTATAAAATACCGCGAGTTAAATGTATAGTCAGTGAACCCTAACCAGTTTCCTTGCGTCATCCGTCGCTTGCAGTGCGATTTCTAAGTTTAATCTCGGACATTTGGTCCTTTGAGCTGGATCCGGAAAGCTGTGTAATCAGTGAAAAAGATCTGTGTGACTTCAGTGAAAAACATTGAAAAACAGTTCATAGAAAAATCTGGAAGTCTGAAAATCCAACATGGCAGCACGTCGGATTATGCAACCACAACGCTGAAGAAACAGATAACCAGGATCGGTTGCTCTGCCGGAGTTCGGTGAAATTTTGTAACTTGTCATCGTACCACGTCTTTCGTCTACATAGGGACTCAGGTTTAAATTTTGACTTGCACGTGGCGTATGGAGTACGCCAGTGTGTGTGTAAATATGTACTCAAGGCCCAGATAGGTTGCCATCTTAGCAGTCAGTGAACTTTTGTGACGTGCCTACGTACCACACACTTTTCTACGAACCTTACCGTGCCGTGATTTTTGACACTCAGCGTGGCGAAACTTTAGCCGCGATCTGTTACTTGGGTCAGCGGACTAGTAGTGCTACGCGATCTTTACGTCGCGGTCTGATGTGTTTTATCGTGCTGTACTGTTACTGTTAAGCCTATACTAGATTTTTTAACGTGTTTTGAGTTTACTCAAATTTTAGATTCTGGTGCTCTGTATGTACTTTTGCGAAGTTTTTAACCTTCTTACAAACATGCTGACGTTAAGTGAATTTCTGGCCATTTAGCATGAATTGCTGGGCTTCATGTGTAATGCCGTGAAGAACTGGAATAAAGTCGGTAAAGCCTATTTCCAAGAAGGGAGCAAGTGAACTGAGAAACTACTCAATGACACCTGTAAACGGGTAAGCGCTTTGGAGACTATGAAGCGACCGATAGGTACTTTTGATCTTTGGTTTTTCTGACGGTGCAGAGGTTGGTTCATGAGACCTTGAAAACACGGGAGGACAACGTCGGTTCTACAATCAGGTATCCAACTTTCAACAGTCTTAAACAGGTTTTGATTAGCAAGGTGAGTCCTTTGGAGGCGGTGGAGGCTATTTAATATTCAACCTCCCCCCAATCTACCGTCACAAAAAAGTAGTCACCTGGATCCAAATTTCCAAAAACCTTGAGAAACTAAAAGAGGTGCTTCAAAAGAGCGGACTCTGCTATAACTGTTTGGGCAAGCATTTGTTACGAAACTGTCCATTACTAAGATCACACGATGTTGCTCGTGTCGCCGTCTAATGTGACGTAAACAGCTGCTACTCTAGTACTCCAGTCACCAATCCTGTTCCATCTGTTTCCACCTTGAATCTTAATAGTGCCGTATACACTAATACTACCCCTGCTCTAACAGGTGCAATCAGTACGTACCTTGCTCATCCACTCATCTGACTAGATGGATCTGTTCTTCCGGATACTGTTCTGGTCTTAACTAAGGGCCATAATGGAAGTATCCGGCTAACACGAGCAATTTTCGAACAGAAAGCACAAGCTTCTTTTATCTCTGAGTCGTTGGTACAAGAGACTCAGACTACGCAAACATCTGGCTATCGTCATAGTTCGAGGAGTTGGAGTTCAACGAGCTCCAACAGCTAGAAGGCTGGTAATCATGAGGGTTGTCTTACGTGTGGATTCTAAGTTCTGAGTTATACTCTTCCGTCATTGAAGACGGAAACAAGTAAACAAACAAGGATCTCTAGCATGGATTCTGTCTGGACTCTTTTCTAAAGAGTCACCGTTGACTACCAGACAGGTAGTGGTTTTGTAGTGCTCGATAGGTATCGAGTTGCTTGATCTAGTACGGAGGTTTGTTGTTCAGAAAGACATCCCTCGTCCAATATCTAAGTTCAGACCGGAGGATGAAGAATGTGAGAAACTGTTTCTCGCTATTTATCAGCGTGTGGCGGACGGACGATCATCGTCTGCCCATTAACGACCCTTCTACAATTTTAAGAGATTTGAGGTCAGCAGAGTATCGAATACTTATGTCGATGCAGAGATGTTTCCAGAAAGATCCTGCCTTCAGCGCTTCAAAAAAGACTGAGCTGGGTATGTCTCTGAAGGACTTATCAGACTTATCGGACTGAAAGAACTATCGGATGTGATCTGTCGATGGAGGATGTATCCTGTGGTCTTTACTGCCGACATCGAGAAGATGTTTAGACGAATTACACCAGGAACACTATATTTACCAGAAGATTTTGTGGAGGTCAAGTCTCGACGATGAAATTCACACTTACTGCTTGAATACAGTTACTTTCTGATTGGCATCTTCGCCTTATCTAGCTATACGTACTTTACACCAACTATCGAAGGATGAGGAAAACAACTGTCCATTGGCTACTGATATTATAAAAAGAATATTATATGTCGATGACGTCCGTTCGCGAGTAAATGACGACTCCACTGCTTCGGAAAAGCTTCGCCAAGTAAACTTGCTTCTCAAGGTGGACGGTTTTCGTCTAAAACGGGGCCTCTCGAAATGTGACGAGGTTCTTCAGGAATTCCAGAAGATCATCGAGAAACTTCGTCTGCTTTTGAGTTTGACCAAGTGCCCATTTTCAGAGTTATTGGAATTTTGTAGCAGCATAATTCTGATTGCTTAAGTTTCCAGATTCATCTGCTTGCTGACTCTGGGACAATGACTAAGAGGAGTGGCTGTCGATACAACTACGTATTTGACTCCGGGCATCATCTGGACTCAAGGCGTTATCTACCACTTTGTCATTGCTACTGACTGATAATTCTTATTCAGTCATCTGCTGGGTCGATACAACTAGGTATTCAACTCCAGGCATCAACTATACTGCTGCTATACTCTGCTAAACTCAGTGGAAAGGATTATCGATGACGCTATTTCGACAAGATCAGGTCATACTTTGGGCCTCTTTAAATCCTGTCACGGCGTTTCGAAATAGGTCAGGTCATACTTTGGACCTGTCCAATTCTCGTCACTTCACTACGAAGAGGGCAAGTCATACTCTCAGGTAGACCTCAGGTACCCTCCAGGTAGACCGAGTAGCTTCGAGTGGGGCGAGTGCAGTTCAGGGTCGGCTCCTATGGAAGCCGGGACGGTATCCTTTTTTGTACGTGATTTTATCTTTTCATCGAGTGTGGGTTGTAAGCTTTTATTTAAACTGCGTCATCGTACAAATGACTAAAACGATTTTTCAATAAACCTACCACACATTGAACTATCGTTTCTGTAAAATACTGTGAGTCTTTATTCAGTGAACCCTAACCCATTTCCTCGCGTTATCCATCGATTGCAATGCGATTGCTACCTTCAGTCTTAAAGAGAATTATTGCCGAATTTTATGCTCGTAATAGGATCTGTCACGAGATGTATAGAAATCCGCTATTTGCATAATATTTTAATTTTGTCGAGTGAGATTTTTGCAAAAGTTTTTTATAAAAACTTATAATATTTAGCAAGAACCCAACTTTTTACCAAAAGATTAAACTTATTTTTCAAAACCACATTTAGGATTGTTTTTGGTTAAAAATCAATTTACTGGGGTCACTTTTTATTTAGACACTTTTTCTCAACTAGTCCAATCGGCAACTGACGCAGTTGTATTTATCGTTTGTGTACCATTTTTTGATTATTTATCGATCACGAGGATGCTGGTAAGTTGAATTTGAGGTTGAACATAATGCAAAAACTGCCAAAAAAACTATTTGGATTTCTGAAAGTGCTGGATCATTTTAGTAAATGAGGTAATTTTATTAATGATAAAAATTATATTTAATTCGCGTCCAAAAATAAATATTTTTCTTCTACACTTTAAAATAGTTTTAGGAGAATTTGTATTGTACACTACAATCAACAAATTGTGCAAGAAGTCGAGTGGTGGCAAAAGCACAAATATTGCTTTTGTCTTATTCTAATTTAGCATTGGTTTTTATCTGATATTTTATATTTTCGCAAAAAACTATACATCAGAAATATATTATAAATATATTATTTCTTCAGTTAAATAGGCTTAGAAGTTCTAGGTCTTAATATTCCTATGGATTAAAATATTCAAATTGAAGGTTGGATTGATTGCTCGACAATTGATACATATACCCTATTTCCAAAAATAATAAAGATATTGGGATAAAATTTTAGAATATGATAAAGGGCCCTGAGAGGTACCTCGCTCTGATGCAGTGCAGCTTTTTTATAAAAAAAAGTAATTATGACAATTTGTAGAATTAACTTTTTTTAATAAATAAAGCTGTACATCACCAGATGGAGGTAACTCCTAGTGCCCTTTATCATATCCCCAAATTTTAGCCCTATATTTTCATTATTTTAGGAAGTATCCAAGTTAAAAGAAATCATCGACAATTAGTCACGTGATGACCTTGTTACATGTCCTTAACTTCTTACTCTACTTGCTTTGTCTTTTCTGTTTTTTTCTGCTTCTTCTGCATCTTCTCCTTCAAGTACAACTGGTACTGTTTTCCATGGTTGTCTAGAAGTATTTACGATCGATGCTTTCCTGCCGTTTTCAACAACTTCTACTATCCACACACGGGTTTTTTGAATGCCAGTAAGTCTTGGAACCATTCCCCACCTTTTTTCCTATTTTTCTCGAAAACTAGCAACTTCTTCAGGCATGACTTTCTTTACCGTAATCTATCACTTCATGATACTAACACTTTGCAACTGATCATAACTTAAAGAAGTCGCACCTGGAATTGGCAGAAAGCATAGTTCACTGCAAATACTTACAGACATCCATGGAAATAAGTACCAGTTCTACAGTTCAACCTCTCAATACCTGGGTTTTCTTTCAAGAAAAATAAAAATATTGCGCAACAGCCCGGTATCGCGAAAAAGTGGCGGTCTCTCTCTCCCTCTCTCTCTCTCTCTCGTACACACGAAAGAAGGAGAAATATGAGTACTCGAAATAGATTACGCAAAATATCAGAAAAATAAGAGAAAAGTCAAAACAAGTAGAGTAAGAAGTTAAATAAAACAGAATAGCGATAATCATAATTGTATCATTTATTTATTTAAATGCTGAAAGTTATATTTTTTATTTCCTTATCAAATAAACATATAATTTTACCTAATTTGAGACAAGAAACTGGTGATATGTTTCAAATAAGAATAGATATTTCAAAAAAAATTTATTAGAAAATAATTTTTTTTATAAGAACGAATAGCTTAGCGAGCACAAAACTTACAAGATATCTCCTTAATCTTACAGCGGCTCTTAAAAAAATAAAAAAATAATGAGGGTTTTTTGAGAAATTCGGCTTAAAAGCTTCTTTTAATTGACCGCCAGTTTGTTAATTTTTAACGTTTTTTAAATTTCTTTCTGGAATTTGAAAAAGAGTAAGTAGCACTACAAGCTTCTGGAAGGAAAATTAAATAATGTTTATTCATTTTTCCATAATTCACGTAAATCTTCAAACAGGCGTAAGTTCGTAAGAAAAATTTTTGTTCAAAACCAAAAAATACGTATCTCATATTTTGCGTCGGATGCCCGATTTGATATGAAATCGTCATTAGCATTATTAAATCGTGGGGAAACAATCTGGCTTTACGTGCAGCGCAGCGTGACGATAATCTGCCCCCTTCGGGGGCAGATTTTTTTAGCTGAATTTCATTTTAGCCGAATCTTAAACAGTCATTTCCGAAAAATTCAAAAAGTTTTTAAAATTCTTTTTTTTAGAATTACGTTTTTACAAATACGATATATTTTTTCTCCGATTTTGGCAAAACAATTATAAGTATCTGTTAAACTTGCTTAGTTTTTCTTACTTGCGTGTTTTCTTTTAAACAGTACCTTTTTCAAGAATTCCGTCCAATCTTCGAGAAACCCATTATCTTCTGGATCAAGTATATCACAATGGGAATTAGAAAATTCGCCGTAGATGTTAGTAAATGCTTCATAAATATCATAAACAGTAGAAAACAGATGCTTTCCTTTGAGTCCCGAAAGCTCTATTTTTTCCAATTTCAAGTATTCTTCAGCGATTTCAAATAATTTCTTGCGTAAAAAGGAAATATTCAACACAAAAATTAAAAGGTAAATTTTATTATTAAATTAATTAAATGAATTCTAAATTTCAATAATTACTAAGTTTTAAATATACCAGAAGACCGGGCTGACAAAATTGCTTTGTTGTTTACGAAAGTCAGAATTATTTTCTAAATATCAAAATTTATAGAATTTCATCTAAAGGGGACGTTCATAAACTACTTCACGCTGTTTTTAACACTTTTTTCCCCTCTCCTCCTAAATCACAGCCCTTTACACAACGTTAGTCTCCCTCTAGGGTGATGTGACAAATTAGACTCCTCTCCCGCCCACGCTTTGCAAATCATAAAATTTTTCTTTCGTATCATTTGAGAATTTCCCTTTCTTCAGCTGGGGGTGGTTTTTGGGGTGAGAAATTATTTTGAGGTATTCAAGGTGACTCATATAGTCTTCTTGAAGAATCTTATTTTTAATTTTCGTGCTTAGAAAATTCTCGACGAATAATAAACAGGAGTCGGACTTTACTGATGCACTCGAGACGACAATTCCAAGTTCTGATAACTTGTAAGTAACTTGATAAGTAAAATAAATATAAACTAAAGAGGAAACAAAATGGAGTTTTTAAAAATATTATATTTTTGCATTCACACTATTTTTTAATGAGAACAAGAGAATCTAAGAGAGGTTCAAACGTTATGGAAGCATGCGAATTACCAAAATATTTTTGGTAACGTCGACTAGTCCATTTTAGCGCTTACAAAAGTGTTTTGTAAATATTTACCATTACTCCGTACGACTAAAGGAAAGTCGCGTTTTAATCCACATCGCCTAATTAAGGTAGTTTAAATTTAAAATTATATCTTTAGTTTGTCTCTGTCAACTAAATATTCTTAACACATTCTCAGAAAGAGAAGAATTTTCTTTAGAAACTTTTTAGACTTAATTTTTATCTAATCTTAAAAAATAGAGATAAATTTAATTAAAATTATAATCAAATTTAAGTTCGCTTCGAATATAAAAATTAAATGAGGTATATTTTAATTTAATGTGGAAGAAAGTTTGTTTGCAAAATTAACGTACTGTCTAATGAAGCAATGTTGCTTCCTCATACAGGAAGTTTTGTAATGGTTACATTTTCCAAATGTTTGAAATTTATTGAATTAAACGTTCGACAGTTTATAATATACATACATATATATATATATATATATATATATATATATACATATGGGTGTACGTGAGTGTGAGTGAGTGACTTTGTGTGTGTCTGTGTGTGTGTACATGATAACTTGAGAACGGTTACAGATAAATTGATGAAATTTGGAGGGCTTATTTTTACTATTAATATCTCAAATCAGGCACAAGGATTTAAAAAAATATTAACTGCATTCTTTTCTAGCACTTTAGTAATACTTGGAAAATTGATTTTTAGAATTAAAACTTTTTTTATTATCTTAATTCACAGCTAACGCATGAAAAGAAAAAATTCCTTGAATCACAAGGAATCGATTGATCTCTAATTTTAATACATTCTAATGAAAAATAAGCAAATTTTGATCCTGTGTAGGGCTGAAAAAAATGAAAATTTACAATTTTGTTAAACCAAATAATGCTTCCTCTATGAGAAAGAAAAGTGCTCATTATATGAGCTCCAAAAAATATAGCCTACGAAAAAACACCCGAAATCGAATTCACAGCTAGTTTAGTTAATTACACAGTCATACAAAAAAAAAGTCTGGTACTTTTGACGACACACATGTATTCCTGTGTATTTTGAGACACTGAATCTGAATCTGAGGTCAAAATAGCACCTTTCATGATTGGTTTTTGACATAACCTCAAGAAGTCGTAAGTTTGAGTATATGATGGTGAAATATAGTTTTATTAAAGATTTCAAGCTGCTGAATTCATATATAATATCAGTTCAGTGATATAACTAGAAAAACAGGAACCTAACGTTAAAACAAAATTGTCTGAGCGGTGCTACAGTTTCATTCTCACACCCTAACGTCCCCCTTCAGGGCAGCGCGCCTTCGCTGGCTTCGTTACTGACTGGACTGAAAGGTGAATCATTCTACACATCTATTTTCAGAGCAGTTGTCATTATTTCCAGTACCTAGTGCAGTAGCAGGTTAATTAAGACTTAATAGTTACCCTCATCGCTGGATTATGGGCCGGGCTCGGGGATAGACGGTCCTTAATTCAATGCTATTAAAATCCAGTTTAAAACGGATTGAAAGCGACCAGCGAGCAGCCTTATATCAACATTCAGGACCGCGTATATAGTCTCTGAACGTACAAAAGTAAATGCGCAGAAAGTAGCGATGTAAACAACTTCTGGCGGCCCTGAATGTTCGAGAAATGAATCAGTGAAGCATGAAGGACTATGAAGCCGGCCCGAAATCCAATGGCCCATAATCCAGCAATGGATGCAATTGAATGGACACTCCAGTCCAAAGATTTATGATTGAATCATAACACAGGAGGCTCAGAACTCATAGTTCAGAAGAAACGCAGTAAGCTTACTTACGATAAATATAATGAGAAAGACTTCTCTTAGAGAAGATTGTTGTAATACAGTATTTTCTTGGAATAATGTAACAGATTTGTTCGTTACTATGCAGATTTGACTTAAAAACTGGTTTCTGCGGCTTAAAATCCATAAGAATGCAATGCTGGTTGTTGCTGCTGTAAGAATTTTTTTTGAGGTTATTTCATAAAATTTTCAGTTATATAACGAATTTAGCTCTATTTTTGGAATTAGCAGCTTGAATCGCGTAAAAAAACACGTTCTTCCATCATATACTCAAAAATACGGTTTCTTGAGGTTATGTCGAAAACCAATCGTGAAAGGTGCTATTTTGACCTCAGATTCGGATTCAGGGTCTCAGAATACATAGGAATACATGTGTCTCGTCAAAAGTACCAGACTTTTTTTGTGTGGCTGTGTTATTTACTCACTGAAGACTTATTTTTTTGTAAAATTCTTAATTTTTATTTCTTACTCTTGTTTTTCTTTCTTATTTTTGTAAGCAATAGAATTAATACTTTCAGTCAAGACTGCCTGTGTTTAGTAACATATTTATTAGCCATATTACGTGTTGTAAACAATGCTTTCGCATTGTAAAAATGGGGCATTATTTCTCAACTGCCCCAACCGAAAAATCAATTGGGCTCGATCGGACTTAAACTTGGGTAATGTGCAGTCCTATTGGATGGTAGTTTAGGGGAAAAAAATTTTCTGGCTGGGACACATATTTACCGATAGCGAGGAAGAGTAATTTTTAAGTTCTGTACGGGTATCATCTATTTCGATGATAATATTATTTTTTGGCCTCTACAATTTCGACAGGGTTTACGCCCTTTCCATTGATCGTACGCATTCTATCGAAAAATAAGTATTTGACCTTCAAAAATCAAAATCAACAAAAAAATTTGACTTTTTTTCAAATTTAGGTTATTTTTTGTTTTATTTTCTTTTTATCTAAAAAGAAAGCGTAGGTTTTTCCCTTTAACCACCTATAGGTTTAAAAATTAACAAATTGTTATTTACTTTTGAAAATGAGCGTTATGTAAATTTTTTCAATTATCATTTTTTTCAATGACTTATAACTTATTTAAAATCAATAAAAAGAAATGTTCTCAATACAGCTGCAATAGGGGTTTTCATACCCTTTCTTCTAGTCATAAGCTTTTTACGAAAAAATAACTGTTTGACATTCAAAAATGAAGGGAAAACAATTATTTCTTAAACAAATGCTTTGACCTTCATTTATGAAAGTCAAATATTTATTTTTTCAAAAAAATCTTATCAGTAGAATGGGGACGAAAACCCCTACCGAAGCTGTAGTGAGAACATTTAATTTTATTGAAAAAAATATCCATTTATTGAAAAAATGATAACCGAAAAAACTTACATAATGCTTATTTAAAAAAATAAATAACAATTTATCTATTTTTAAACCTGTAGGTATTTAAAGGCAACAACATATGCTTTCTTTCTAGATAAACAGAAAAAAACCTAAATTCGAAAAAAAGTCAAATTTATTTTTGATTTTGATTTTTGAAGGTCAAATATTTATTTTTCCAAAGAATGTGTAATGTCAATGGAAAGAGCGTGAAAACCGTATTAAAATTGTGGAGGTAAAAAATTGATTTTATTGATATTACCAGAGTTATAAATCATTGAAGTAGATGGTATCCAGAAAAAACAAAAAATTACACCCCCTTCCTATCGGTAAATATGTATCCCAACGACAAACTTTTTTCCCATAAATTACCATCCAATAAGACTGCACTTTACCGAAGTTTGAACCCGATCGATTTTTTGGGTTAGGGCAGTTAAGAAATAATGTCCCACATGTCGCGTATTTACAATATTATATATAATTTATGTTACTTTTACATGTATGTAAACGTTCGATTTAAGAACGCATGCGGACAATAACAATAACGTAATTTATATGTAAATTACGTTGTAGAACAATAGCACGTGTTTTTAAATCGAACAATTTAGCCCTTTCTATTCGTGATCAATATTGCGAAATATACATGTTTACAGAAAAAAAGCAGTCTTCTCTTTTGTGTTTTTCAATCTTAAAGAATATTCAAATTTAGATTTTGTGGATATTTTATCAGAATATGTAAAAATTTGAACATTCTTTAAATTTAAATCGCAATTAAATTCTATACATTTTAACTTAATTCTCAAACCATTTAGTTTTGTTTCCTCGAGGTGCTACACGGAAAAAATAAGTACTGGGAATTTCCCTGGACTGAATGTTTGAGTTTCAGATACGTTCAAAAGTCCGTGAAAATTTCCAGTACGATAATGAAGCCCTCTTAGCACTCTGGCATGAAAATTTCATAACTAATTAATGAAATTTGTACGGACTTTGAAAAGAGTTTCGTTCTTTGACTGTGCTTGAATTATTCTAGGACAGTCTTTCATTTTTTAAATAAGGTTCAAAGCTTCTTTAGAAACATGTGTCCTGTCCAGAAGTTGACGACCGTCAAGGAAAACTTCCAATACTTATTTTTTCCGTGTTGGAAGATTTTCTCTATTGTGAATCTCCTTTCCCAGAAAAACTTGAAAAAGAAGCGTCGAGTATATTGATTCAAAAGCAAAGTTTAATTTTTCTGATTCGTCGTTCCGTTTTATAAAAAAAATTGGAAAAACAGAAAAGCAGAAAATGAAATAAAAGCAAAATAAATGGCAAGGTTGGAGCGCTTAAAAAATTAAGATTTTTTAAATTCGGATCAAAATTTGAAGATTTCTCTATTTTGTAAGCTTCATTGCTGCATAAAATTGATTCATATTCACTTACACAATCTTGTAATTTTCTAAGGAATCTCGGATTTTATTCTAGAAAGGTCCTAAACACTTGAAAGCATAAATGAAAGAAAAACACCTGATTTTAAAATTCTTACAAATTTCACTTCTTTCATTCTTTGACTGCCATTTAATTTTTATATCGGAATTTCATAATTGAGTGCCTCCTTGCGAGATGTAGAAATAACCAACAAATTGTGTATAGTCTGTGTCCACATCTTGCAGGGTGCCCTCAATTTAAGAATAAAATCTTTAGCCTCAACGCCAGCTCTTTAGTTCATTAGCCCGCTGTTGCGACTGCAGCGTCAGCGAAATATTGGAAGCTCTCGGGTTACAAGTGAGGCAAGAAGTTTAAAGTTACATTGCATGAAATGAAATTTTTTCATTCAATAAGATTTTGAATTTTTTAAAACATTGCCCCTCTTGCGTCGCTCGTAACACTGGTATTTTTGTTTGATGCTGCTAACCCATAAAAATGAAACTGTAACACTGTAACACTTTCTAAAAAAAAATCCGTAGAATGAAAGAACTTAAAAAAACCCTTTGACAATCATTAATAGAAACTGAAATTCATATTTATAGAAAGGGAGTTATTTTGTTTTGAAAATACAGATACGGGCGTTAGGGTTGAAAATTTCACACTCTGCAGTCTGCAGTAAAGAAAGGGATGGCAACAGAAGTCTACAAAGCGGGTAAACTATAATACACTGAATGTTCGGGGTCTTTAGCTATGTATACGAGTTTGTTTGAGAATTTCTAAATGACTTAGAAAAACATTTTTGCTCTATGAGCCATATGAATGTTTGTGTCAATATCTACAAATAAGAAAAACATGAATGCTAATATAATATGACAATAGAAGTTTGTTTAAATATAAGATGTGTTAAGATAATTGTAGAATAACTGATAATTCACGCATAAAGTGTAATACTGGTACAAATATTCTTTACCTGCGTCATAGTGCCATATTGAAAATATAATTTTTTTAACTGTCAATCTGAAACAAGACTTTTTTTGTATGTTGTATCAACCATTTATCTGGATCCTAAATTCAACCATACCGATCGGTAAATAAAAAACTCTCATATTGGTGTGCATGTCATAGTGATAAATTAAACGCGTCAATCGAAGAGTGTGTGACAGCGAAAGTTCGTTTGCAAGCAGCTATAACAACCAGCGAAAATCGGCGCGTTGGCGGCGAACTTACCCGATTTTCTTTCAACGCATTTACTGTGAAAATTAATTATTAATTATTTAAATACAAATTTTAAAATCCACGTAACTATTAAACACTTTCAAAAAATGCAGATGGCACGAAGCATATATATATTTCACTTGGTCCTGCATTTTTCAGCTCTAAAGCTTGACCAAGATTTTTGTCTTGAATTCCAAATTCCGATATGGCTGTGAGGCTAAAAGGGGTACAAGGGTAAAATTTTCGATTTTTTTCCATTCATTTTGCTATTCTACTAATCATTTAAAAGTATTTTAAGCCATATCTTATTCAAAAATTTTGAAAATTGGAATAGATACAGTTTAAATCGTGAACGAGTGCCAATGGCGAACATCAGGTGAGAGCTCCAAACTTTGAACCGCTTTTTCTCCTACTTCGATTTCTTGAACTGAAGTCACGATAACTAACGATAACGAACGAAGGCTCATAAATGATTCTTATAAATGGGCCCTCTATCTAGCAGTGTTGTTCGAACGAAAGCTGCATTCATTGAGATAATTCTCATCTATCAGTTGATTCTTTAAACTATTTTTACGAAATGAAGACAGGATGCCAGCGAAAGGGAAATAAAAAATATAAAATTTTCAAAATGCCAAAAGTCCGCCATTATAATATTTTTAATACCTTTAAACATTCAATACTGATTTTTATTGTTACTGAAGTGAATAAATATATGTCCAAAGTACAGATTCTGTTTTTTCGTTCACTAAAAAGTGCAATAATAATATAACAATTAATTTTTTGTTCGTAAAACTGTTATCATAAGACCAGTTGGGTTGGAATAACCATATGCTGCTCAGTGGACTGTAATAGGAATTTACTGTTCATAATCGCCCACAGGTCGTACTTCTTAACGGATTTGAAAGTTTCTTTTTTAGAAATGCTCAGCATTAAATTTTTAAGAGAATTCCGGGTTGCTATTTTTCAACTTTTTTCACACAGCAACAATATATAAGCAAATAATGTGACAAAATTGGCCACTTCAGCTTTGTGAATTTTTAACTCAAGAAAAAATACAGATAGAAACTCACTATCATTATTTCACCTGCATTCATAGAACATAATTAATTGCAATAATATTTAACTTAATTATTGTAAACAATTTTTATAAACAAATTCTTTATAGTGTTTTTTCTCATAGAAAAAATTGTTTGCTTCACGCTAGTTGCTAATATTTTCCATAAGAGTCATAATTTGTAACAAAAAATTATCACAAGTTAACAATAACTATTTTTCGAACCATTTTTAAAAACAAATTCTTTATAAATTAGTTTCCCTTGTAGCCAAATTTATTTTTTTGATCAAAAGTCCTTCACAAATGTCTTTAAAACCATTTATATACTTTAAGCTTTATCAAACATAAACAATACAGATTGTTAATAACAATATAATAAAACAAGTCTTCCAATCGGTCGTTTCCTCGCCACATTGCGCGATGACCTTAGAAACGTGTTTTTCACTAAATAAATTTTTTTCTCAGCCACTAACTAACAAAATGAGCCGAAAGAGTGACCGCAAGGTTAGCCTATTTGTTGGACCTCCGCAGCGACCTAGGGAAAAAATATAAAAATATGTTAGAGATATTAAATTACTCGTCATTGAAAACCAAAGTAAGCAACGCTTTTTTTGAAAATTTCATAAAATTACCCCTATTTATGGGTTGAGAAGACCCCAAAAAAATTTTTAAATAAAAAATACCACTAAGTATAAAACCATTTTCCATTGTATTTTTTCTATAAAATAAACCTTACAAAATCAAAATCACGTATTTATCACCCCTATCATTCACAAGTTTTCAGATTAGACCTAGAGGTAGTTTCATAAAGAATTTTCAGATAAATGTAAAAAATGACAATTTTCAAAGTATCAAAGTCCCCAACAAATTTTTATCTGCATTTCTGACTATTGTAATCACATCCGACAACGCTCCTGAAGCACCTCTATTATTCACAAGTTTTCAAATTAGACCTAGAGGTGGTTTCAAAAAGAATTTTCAGAAGAATGTCAAAAATGACAATTTTCAAAGTATCAAAGTCCTCAAAAAATTTTTTATTCCATTTCTGACTATTAGGATCTCATCCGGCAACCGTCCTGAGGCAGCTCTATTATCCTTTAGTTTTTAAATTAAACCTACGGGTGGTTTCAAAAAGAATTTCCAGAAAAATGTCAAAAATGACCATTTTCAAAGTATCAAAGTCCCTAAAAAGTTTTTATCTGCATTTCAGACTATTAGAATCACATCCGGAAACCCTCCTGAAACACATATTATTCAAAAGTTTTAAAATTAGACCTAGAGGTGGTTTCAAAAAGAATTTTCAGATAAATGTCAAAAATGACCATGTTCAAAGTATCAAAGTCCCCAAAAAATTTTTTATTCCATTTCTGACTATTGGGATCCCATCCCATTATCCTTAAGTTTTGAAATTAAACCTAGGGGTAGTTTCCAAAAGAATATCCAGAAAAATGTCAAAAATGAAAATTTTCAAAGTATCGAAGTCCCTAAAACTTTTTATCTGCATTTTGGGATCACATTCGACAACCCTTCTGAAGCACCCCTATTATCCACAAGTTTCCAAATTAGACGTAGAGGTGGTTTCAACAAGAATTTCCAGATAAATGTCATTTTTGACATTTATCTGGGGACTTTGACACATTAAAAATAGTTACTTTTGACATTTCTCTGGAAATTCTTTCTGAAACCACCCCTACGATTAATTTAAAAACTTGCGTATAATAGGGGTTCCTCAGGAGGGTTGTTGAATATAATCCCAATAGTCAGAAATGCAGATAAAAATTTTTTCTGGACTTCGATACTCTGAAACTTGTCATTTTTGACATTTATCTAGAGGTCGGTCGGTAATTCTATGTGGTTCGTGTCCGTGCTAAATCGGTAATACCAGCGGTCGGTAATTCAGATTATTAATGTGTACTGACGGATGGCGCCATTACCGCAAGTAAGTCTATAATGCAGATTCCAGTTACCGACATGGTTTGCTAAAAATTATTAGATTCCTACTCTACCGACATGTTCCATGCTAAATTTAGAAGGTTTAAGATCGTTGTAGAGGGTATGATGACGTTATATCAGCCTTTACACTGCAGAGTATATGATAATTGCAGTGGAATGTTGTTTTTAAAATTATTTTTCTAAGAGTTTTTTCAATATTAAAATTCCTAATTGTCGACAAACGTTATTGGGTAACAAACGTAAGTGTGACGTTGCTCGGTCAGAGAAGTGTCACTATTTCAGAAGTGTCACTCATGTGACGTCATCTTTTGTCATATTTTCAATAACAAATTCCCCTTGGATGTTTATCGACATCATGCTCTTCTGGATATAGATTCCTGTTACCGACAGTTACCGGCCCTTCTGGAAGATTCATAGTTGATGACGCAATCAGTATTATGTTTTAGCGGCAGCAAAGGTATGTTGTTTATAAGTTTCGAGCGACATTTTTTGCTTAGAGGGGCATCTGGCTGTTGATCGGTCCTTTTTTTGATATTATCAATTTACGTTTTATCATTTTTAGAAATAGTTCTTAGATTTCGTTTATGTTACGTACTGTTTGTTTGAGATTTTCAACCAAGGGTGGTATGTGCAAAGTGGAATGTGATGACAATAACAACTTTAGTTAAAAACAAGTGGCGGTCTATATAAGGGGGCATTCGACTGATTTGTTTCTGTTGACAACTAATCATCGAGCAGATATCGTAGATGCCGAGTAGTGAAAAGAAAAGTTAACTTACAATTCGGAAGGAGGGCAACCATTTATTTATCTTTCGATGCTAAATTCTAACTGGGAAAAAAATTCTCCTGCCTTCTCATTACCTACTGAAGTTAATTTCCTACTGATGAAATATAAAAACATTGACTTATTCAGTGA